>PXYN01000261.1:0-268555 GCA_003056585.1 Lecanicillium sp. MT-2017a
TGTGGTCTCTTACGCGGACCACGGCGTCACGACCGCGGGGCGGGGGTCCTCTTTGGGGGGCCGCCCGTGTGGGTGGCGAGTGTTTGCGTCCGGGTGGCGGGAGGTGGCTTTGGCCTGCGGGTGAGAGAGAAGGAGTAGGAAAGGAACTACAAAGGAAAAAGAAAAAAAAAAAATAAAAAAAAAAAAAAAAAAAAAAAAAAAAGAATCAAAAATTTGCAGCTGCTGACTTTGGAAATCATCTGCTATAGAAGAGAAAAAACAAGAGAACGGCCAAAATATTCGAATAGAACAAAAGGCAGAGCAATTACTAGATTGCGATACATACGCTGCTGTCGATACGTTCCACCTACACGTGCGATAGAACGAACTGGCTCTGCGCTGCGAGAGATTACAGTCATTTGCTTTGGGCATATTCTGTGATTCCAAGAGAAACGTCAAGGTTGGTGTCTCCTACTATCACCTTGATTTTTTTTCCTTTTTTTTTTTTCTACGTTGCGCGCATCACTCTTCACCATTGGGCATCTAGATGGAGGTGTTGGGCGGCACGGCTTGCAATACACGCTGCATACCGCTTGTTCCGCGGTTACTTCTCGGAGTACAAAATACATACAGCACTGTTCTATGCCTGTAGCGAGTGCTGCACGTTGCGCTGTCGGGCAGGATCAGCTGATGAGGTCTGCAAAGGATGTGATGATCTGGGCATCACTAGCCACCGCTCGGGCTGTGCTTGCTGGCCTGCCTGTGCTTGCTGTGATTCCGATGCTGTACCCCCGGCAGCCGTGATGTTGCCTTTGCCTCGTCTTTCTTGGCTGGCAGCCTTGTTTCATTAGATATCCCCTGGCGAGCGTGGAAAACACAGTTGCGCTAACCATATACTGATACGAAGCAGACACTATTCCGGTGTGTAGCATACATTATTCCTATCCAACCGACCAGGTATAACACTACCGCACACCACCACCGCCGCCACACGCCCGCCCGACCCGAGCCACCGAGTACGAAAAAAGTACCCAATAAAGAGCACCGGAACAGCCCTCCTGGACTTGGTACCATTTGGCGAGAGCATTTCGTCCCTCACGTTTGTCTCTTTGCTGGCTCTCTGGTTTGGTTTTGCCCACTGCTACCCGCCAGCCACTATCGACGCCTATTGATTCCTTCCCCCTTTTCGCCCAACAAAGACTCTCACCGCGCTCTTACGACTTGGTCCGGTCTGTGTCACTAGGATTACCTTTTGCCTACTCCGACAAATCTTGTGCCCCGCCTTTTGTGGTCTAGTAGGCAGCGCCCCCGCCCGTTTGGGTCGTTTCGCCCGTCACCACTGCAGAGAAGGAAAAAAAAAAAAAAAAAGCTACGTGACAGCCCGCCGGCGCCGCTGAAGCAAAAGCCCACCCAGGCTCAGCTCCCGGACCCAGAACACGAGCCGCCGCCTCTCGCGCCATCTTGCTGCTGCTGCCGCTGCCGCTGCCGCTGCTGCTGCTGCCATCACCACCCAACACCGCGCCGCACTGCCGAGTAGTAGACGTCAGAGCCGCCATTCTCCTCTCCGGTCACTCCCCTCGAGTCCCTCACAACCCTCACCTCACCCTCACCCTCACCCTCACCTCCTCCCGACACACATCAACAACAAAGACGCCAGCCGCCCGCGCAGCCGCCGTTTGTCCCGCTGGAATAGAAATCCCTCTACTTCCCTCTCGATATTCGCTCCCACCCGACTGCGCCCACGTCCACGTCCACGCCCAGCGCCCGCTCCGCCTGTGCTCGTCAAACACACATTCTCGGTCGCTGCCACGCAACGCACGCTTTACGCCCCTCCGCTCCCCTCCTATCTACTCGTCAACCAACCAACCCCACTCGCAGTGCTCTGCCTCTGCACTGCTCTACGAGTACCTAACCTAACCTACCTACTCTGCGTCTGCGACACCGTCACCTCCATTGTGTCCCCCGGACTGCCTCGTGCGATAATCCCCCTTCCCACCCTTTTCGACGCTCGATTTTCCTGCGTCCTCCCGCCTACCACCCGCACAGTCGAACCCGCCGCAGCGCCGCCCCGTCGTCACCATGGCCGAGTTTATTCGTGCGCAAATCTTTGGTACGACGTTTGAGATCACGTCGAGGTACTGTCCGCCCCGCGCGCACCTCCCCCAGCGACTGCGCAAGCCTGCGTGGCTCTGCGTAGCCCGCGCCGCCCCTCCTCCCATGGCCCTCTTTGCGACCGACCCTCGTTTGCTGACAACCCTGCCCGCACCGCAGATACTCTGATCTCCAACCAGTTGGCATGGGCGCCTTTGGTCTCGTCTGGTACGTTCCCTTTAATCGCCTCGAAAAAAAAGAAATTCTCGAGTTGGGCCATCGCCGCTGACTTACCTCCCACAGCTCCGCCCGCGACCAGCTCACGAACCAAAATGTAGCCGTCAAGAAGATTATGAAGCCTTTCAGCACGCCCGTCCTGGCCAAGCGGACCTACCGGGAACTGAAGCTTCTCAAGCATCTCAAGCACGAAAACGTAACTATCCCCAACATTCCCGACCCGGGGTCTTGCGCACTGCGCCCTGGTCCGCCACGCATTGGACCACTGGCTAACTTGATTCCTCCCCAGGTCATTTCTCTGAGCGACATTTTCATCTCTCCCCTCGAAGACATGTACGTTATGGACGCTCGCAAATCCCTCTATATCATTTTCTTCTCCCTCTCGCTCAGCCTCTTCCTCCTTTTCCTCGCCCTGCGATGGCTACTGACATATATACCGCAGCTATTTCGTCACCGAGCTCCTCGGCACCGATCTGCACCGTCTCCTCACCTCGAGACCGCTCGAGAAGCAATTCATTCAATACTTTCTCTACCAGATCATGGTATGGACCCTTCCAACCTGCCCCATACCGAGACGACATACCACCCTGTTGAGGCAATGGACTGAATCGATCGACTAACTCTTCCGTTTCTAGCGCGGCCTCAAATATGTGCACTCGGCCGGCGTCGTCCACCGTGATCTCAAGCCCAGCAACATTCTCGTCAACGAAAACTGCGATCTCAAGATTTGCGACTTTGGCCTGGCCCGAATCCAGGATCCCCAGATGACCGGCTACGTCTCCACGAGATACTACCGCGCCCCCGAAATCATGCTCACATGGCAAAAATACGACGTCGAGGTGGATATTTGGAGTGCCGGCTGCATCTTTGCCGAGATGCTCGAGGGCAAGCCTCTCTTCCCTGGCAAGGACCACGTCAACCAGTTTTCCATCATCACGGAGCTTCTGGGTACACCCCCGGACGACGTCATCAACACCATTGCCAGCGAAAATGTAAGAATCATTCTCCTTCTTTTTCTACGTAGTCCCTTCCATCTTATGGGATAAACTCAAACAAAGAATCACTTTCCACTAACAAATTGTTATTTTTCAGACGCTCCGCTTCGTCAAGTCTCTTCCTCAGCGTGAGAGACAACCCCTCAGAAACAAGTTTACGAACGCCGATGATGGTGGTATGTACCGCAACACAGCCTTCCGCTGCCGGACCACACTACTAACACTGTGACCCAACCAACAGCCATTGACCTGATGGAACGCATGCTGGTGTTTGATCCCAAGAAGAGAATCACAGCCACCGAAGCCCTCTCGCACGATTACCTCGCTCCCTATCACGACCCCACAGACGAGCCCGTCGCTGAGGAAAAGTTTGACTGGAGCTTCAACGACGCCGACCTTCCCGTCGACACATGGAAGATTATGATGCAAGTTGATACCGCCCAAATCTACCACGGAATACCCCGCTAACCAGTGTGCGTCGTGTAGGTACTCGGAAATTCTAGACTACCACAACGTCGAAGCCGGTGCGAACGAAATGGAGGGCGCTATCAACGGCAAGCAATAGAATGCGATATGCAGTAACGCCACCGATTAATACAATTCTTTCAACGCGGAGTCGCGACGGCATTTTTTTTTCACTTTTGTTTTGGATACGAAGCAAGCCCAGGATTGGAGCGACTTGGCCGAGTGGGAAAATGGACGTACACGATACCATGCCACGCCGGGGTGCCCGCGTAGATTATATCATCGCAAGGGGGGGGGGGAAGAAGGAGGGCATACTCTGCTCCAGGGCTTCGAAGCTTGAAGTGTAACGCTCCAGACTTGGCAAGCTCTGCGAGGCGGGAGGTGATGGCCGGTGGCAGTTTTGGGCGGCGTTTTGGGTCTGTTTTTTCAAGGCGGCTTTTCATACATGTGTAAAGGGCTCTCTGTTTTTTTTTCTTTATTTGTCATTGATACGGGAGAGTGCGTCGCTGTGGTTGCAGTGTGCAAATACATGAGGGAAAAACCACTATATAAATACGCTATGCCTACTATGATTTTTTTACACTGGATGAGTTGTGCGATTTCGTGCGGTGATGTGGTCGAGCAATGTCCAGCAAAGTTCTGATGTGTTCTTGGGTGTGGTAGCTGAGTATAGACTGTGCCAGTTCTGTGGTTCTTGGACAGTGCGAAGAGTGTACTGGGTTATTGATGGTATATATACGGACGTAGTACAGTATATATATATAGTATATATATAGTATATATATTATATTTCGTTAACGGCATGGGTATCGGTGTAGTCGCATAAGCAGGAGCAATGCCGAATGCCAGCCGGCAGTGGCTGTAGTGATCCACAACAGCCCAAGGATAGGAATAGAAGCACCTTGCGGAATCTGATTTTCGAGCAGGAAATAAAATCTCGTTATGGCTTTCTTCCCAAATATGTGGCTTGAGATAACAGTCTATGATTACGCTCAGCTACTATCTACCGCACCTGTACTACGTACAAGGGGCATTTTTGGTCCCATGTCCTGGACGCGGCCACGGCGGCTGTGGCGGTGCGGGCATGTGCCGGGCGTTGCTGCCCCCACACGACCTTACAGAAAACCCCAAAGCTGTCTGTTGAGCTAATCTTGGAAGTGGGCAGCATGACAACACACCATAGTGCTGGCCCCTCGCTCGCTCCCACCCCCAAAGCTCATTTACCACCCCAAACAGCTTCTACATTTTCTTTTTTGCTACGAGAGCATCTTTCTATTTTTGAACTAGAGCATAAAAGGGGGAAGAAGAGTAGCAGCTTTGTTACTTGTGTGTTTTATTTCTTCCTTGCTCACGCAGCTCTATTGCATTCCATTCGGCTGTCTACTTTATCCGGCTGGGCAAGCAAAAACAATCCCTGTCCACGACATCTCGAAACGACAACGACGAGCACAACGAGGAGAAAAGTTTATCGATTCCCCTAGCTTGGAGAGCTGTGGAAGGGTTGGCAAAGGAATTGCTCGAGCTGACGGCAGCGCCTGTAACGATACAATCATCCTGTGCGACTCTTAGGCCTTCGACGCCTCCCTGCTCCTCGACTCGTCTGCTCCGTTCGCCCATTCATCGACGCTACGGGCTAGATCACCCTCATTCGTCGAATACATTTTACACGCTGCGCTTCTCGTTGTCGCATGGCCTAGCTTTTGGAGCTTGGTATTCGAGCCGAACATTACGCAGACATACACACATAGCCCGTCGTGCCCTCCGAACCGAGCACAATGGCCGACGACGACAAGCATCCCGCTGACGTTGAGGTCGATCTCAACGATGAGCTGGTGGCTGCTGGCGAAGCCAACGGTGATACTGCTGCTACCGATACGAAAACGACCGAAGCAACAAAGACACCAACCGCAGAAGCCAAGCCTGTGTTGTCGTCCATCGAACCCAAGGCGCCCGCTGCACCCTCAGACACGAGCTTCACGCCGCTCGTCACTGTTGTTGGCTTCCATCATGCTCGCGGTCCAGAGGTCGAGTCTTGGTTTGGTGCCGAAGAAGGCGTCGACCCTGCGGCCAAGCACGGCTGGACTCTGTTGCCGTTCATGGCCCTGAGCGACGGTGCCCACGCGTACGTTTTTGCCTCCCAAGAGAGGGAGAGGCAACGCCTGTGCTAACACGCTGTAAATAGCTCCGAAGAAGACTTTTCCTACTTTACCCTCCTCCGACCAGCCACAGACTGCGAGCCCGCCGCCTCCCTCTTCGGCATCTCCTGCACCCGCCAGCTCGACTCGTCGCAGCTCATCAACCGCCCCGCCGACGTCACGCGCTCGACGGTCCAAAAGGCCGTCGTCGTCATTGCAGACAGCCCGCAGTTCTTTGGCATGCTGCGCGAGCGCCTGGGCATGGTCACCCACGCCTGGTTTGCCCAGCGCGAGTTTACCGACGTTGAGATTCTCCGCCGCTTCCAGGAGAGCCTGGCGGACGAAAAGGCGAGGGGCCAGCTTGAGGCTGATGGCAGCCGCGATCAGTACCTGGGTATGAGCTTGCGCGAGCTCATTCACGAGTACAAGTGGCAGACTCTTGTGTTGCTCAAGTGCTGTCTTTTGCAGCCCAAGGTACGTTTTACTCGAGAAGCCTAGGGCACGAATACATGCTGACGTTACTGACTATGCAGATGCTCTTTTTTGGCTCCCGTTGCGATAAGCTGTGCATGGTGCAGTTTGCTCTTATATCACTTGTTCCCGGGCTCATCCGCAACTTGCAAGACTGTGCTGCTCCGGAGCTGAATACATATGAGGCCAAGCTTGCCCAGCCTACTAGTTTGCAGAGCAGCAACAGGAGCTCTCTGCTGGAGTTTATGGGGCTGCCTCTGCAAATCTTTGGCAAGGTACGTAGATGGCTACTGAGATGGGCGTCACTTCTATCAGAAGCAAAGCTAACATATTCCAGGGTGCCATATTTGGCCCGTATACTCCCCTCCAGCAGCTCGATATGCTTGCAGACTTTGGCACCAAGTCATACCTCGTTGGTAGCACAAACTCCCTGCTTCTCCAGCAAAAAGACAGATATAGCGATATTCTTATCAACCTCGACGAAAGCACGGTCAGCATCACCTCGCCGTCTCTCAAGTCAGCCCTCACCTTGACGGCCGCTGACCGACGGTGGATCGACTTTCTTACGCAAGAAATCAACGAGACTTGGGACGAAGCCAACCCGAGCCGGCCCAAGACGATGCAGTACGTCGGCAGTGAGGAGTTTATTCGCTCGCAGTTTGAAGCCTATATTCTCGGCCTCATCTCATCAGTCAAGTTCCACAACTTTTTGTCTGCCCAAGCAGATCCAAATGTCACCAGCTTCAGCACCCCCGCCGCGGAAGACGATCCTGCCGTTGACTTTGGCCTCGAGTGGATTGAAGCCTGGAAGAAGACGGAAAACTACCGCATGTGGGATGCCAATACTGATGCCAACCTGTTTGCTGTCTCTGAACCTAAGCATCCCTGCGCTGGCGGTCTGACCATTGAGGATGTGCAGCGACGTATCTCTGAACAGGTCAAAGACCTTCACCTAGATGAGCGTTTCGCACAAGGCCGAGAGATGCTCGGCCGCAACTTTGCCGCAGGGCGCGAGAAGGCCTCGTCAATGTTCAACAAGCTATACAGCGACATGGAATATCTTCGCGAGTCCCAGCGCCGCCGCGCCGAAGAAGCGCGAGGCAGCCAGGCCGGAGGACCCAAGTCACCGAGCAGCGACAAGCCTGCCCCATCGCCGACGTATGCTGTCGACCTCGCCAAGGCGCAGCAGACTATGCAGACGGTCGGCACCAAGGCCGGCGCCTACATGTCGAGCTGGGCCTCGTGGGCAGGCGAAAAGCGCAAAAACTCAAACTGGGGCTCGGGCTGGCGCAACAGCCGCTCCAAGGAAAGCACGGCTAGCAACAACACCTCTACACCCGCGAGTCCCATTGACAAGGACTACCAAATGGTCAGCCACCCCGGCTCCAGCATGCACTCCACAGAGACTGGCAACGGCAGGCCAACAACGCAAGCGAGTTTCAGCGAGAGCATCCTCTCGGGGACAAGCAGCAGCGCCGACCGACCGGAGACGGCATCAACAACTGCCGACGGAGACGCGCTGGGCATCACGGCCATTTCATCCAACGAGTCTGCGTCCGAGTCCGCCCCTGCGGCCACCAAGACAAAGGCGGACGCAAAGAATGATAACGGCTTCCAGACTGAGCGCCTCGTCGCCTCGTCTCCCAAGAAGAGCATGTCTGAGAACGCGTCTGGTCAGGCTACACCCGTTGTGCCGCCCGTCGACGACGAGGACGCAAGCGACGACAAGAATGTAAAGGATACCAAGACTGCTGCAGAGGATACAGAGAAGGAGGCTAAAACGGCAGAGGAAGAGCCAGCTGTGGATGAGAAGGCCGAGGAAAAGGATGAGAGCGCTACGGCTACACCAAAGGTTGCATGAGGATGTGTCGTCGAGGCACCATAGCATAAGCATGGCATGACATGGAGGGAATTGAAGTAATGGATCATGAGCGAGGAGAGCCAAGATATAGCTTTTTTAATTATTGAAAATACCAACAACTATTACCCCTCTTCATTCATCGTCTTTGGTTTGTCGTCGTTGTCACGTGTATGATTCAGAAACGTGCTGCTTATCCTCTATCCGTTTACGATGCCGTGCTCTAATCTCCCAAACTAAACGGCGAAATAGAGACGCCGTGAGAAAGACAACACATCCCAGATCAGCCAGTTCTAACCTGTACGACCTCAGGGAGACACCATCCGTAAAGAAGAAATGACTTCTCTTTGTTTGCCTCACTCACTCTCTTCCTCAAAAATTACGAATGCACAGAAAATTCTAGCATCTCATTTCCATTTTTGCCTTCTATATGTAAATCTCGAGACACCACTACAATGATTCCTCCCTGTCGTAACTTCCGCCTTAGGCCAGGTAGCCCAGCTCGTCGTCGTCCAGTCGTTCCAGATACTCCTTGTCTAGGAGAATCTCTATGCACTTCTTGATGTCGCCCACCTTGGGGACAAATCGTGAGCGAATCTGGTTGATGGTTTCGCTGACCAATTGCGTATGCTTCATCTTCTTTCGCGCCTTCATGATACGCACAATGGCAGACTATTAAAATACTCATGTTAGCGCGTGGCCGTGAATGCAGTAAACAGCGATATAAGACATACCTGTAGAACAAGTTTACGGTCCTCTTCAATGGTCTTGTTCGTCTCAACTTCCTCCTGCTTGGCCTCTTTGACACCTCCCAGGTTAAGATTCACTCGAATCTTCTTATTCTTAAAGTCATAGTTGAGGGTAAATGTCTTGCCAGGGCCAGGCTTGTCTCCCCCCGACACCTGCAGGACCTTGGCCTTCAGAATGACGGCAAGTGCTTGGTCCAAAACTTCACTGCTAAGCTGTGTAGCACTGAGCATGTCTTCGTACGTATACGAGTCCTTGTCATTGAACAGCAGCAGAATGGCCATCTGATAAATGGATACTTGGAATGTGAATGGCGTCTTGCTGCTCTTGCAGTAGCCCGTCTTGATCTCGCCCTTGCACAGATGCCATAGCCAAGTGAGCTTTCTGCCGTCGTGCTTATGTTTGTAAAATCTTGAGAACCTCTCGATTTCAGTTGAAATCTCCGCAGGCGGCTGGAAGTGTGTGCTCGGCGGTGTCAGCGGCCAGAAGCCAGTTCCCAGAATTGAAAACGTTGAATCGACAGTCTTTTCACTTCCAACTCCCTCCAAGTGTGTTCTGAACTCCTTGTTGAGATCCTTGGAGATTTGCATATCCTGAAACATACGCTGCAGCTTGTTGGTGTACTCGAAACCGCACGCCTCCTTGAGCTTGCTAATCATGCTCGTCTCTGCATCATCAGACGACGAGTTGGCGTGAACCAGACGTCTTGCCAGCATGCGCGAGTAGAACTTTTGGAATACATCCTTGTCTTCAATATATTTGAAGACGGTCATGAGCTGCGTCAGCGTGCGCTCAAGTTCCGCTTCCTCGATGCTTGTACTGCTCTTTCGCAACAGCACATCAGTGTACTTGGCTAGCAGCTCGGGGGATTTATTTGAGCCAGACTTGCAAACTTCGTTGCGGTTGACGAACTCTCGGCAGGCATTGTCGAGTGATCTCGTAAATTCTGGTTCATCGTTGAAGGCGAGTTTCACGAGCGCTTGGTACTTGGTGTGAATCTCAAGTAGCGCGTCGACGTAAACCTTGGGCTCGAGCTTGTCACCTTCGGATGACTGAATCTTTTGAACGGCGGCCAAACCAGCCCGGCGCACGTGGTTCTCAAACTTTGTTCGCAAGGGATCCAAGCCAGAAGGAATGCGGGCGAGCAGATTATACATTCTGGCCATGTCATCCTCACGGTCGTTATCCAAGAGGACTTGGAACTCTTCCCGCAGAAGATTGGCATGATCTGCTATAAGCGCTTGGTTGCAGGTCTTCTTGAGAGGAATGGCAATATCCTGGTGCAGGTACATGCTCACACGCTCCTCCTCTTCGGCCAAGCGCGTCTCAGCCTTCTTCATATACTCGACGACGCTGTTCTCCGCAACAAACTGCTTGGATTCGGCTTGGTAGAACTCCTTGGTAGCTTCCAAGAATGGCTTTTCAAAGTGGAATCTGTAGACGTCCAGAGTCGACTTTGACGGGTCTGCTTCGTCGAGACCAAGAGAAACGAACGAGTCAACGACTTGCTTGATCTGGCCGTGCTCTATTGTCTCTCCGTTTCTTTGCTTCTCCACCAGCTTCAGCACGGCGTCCATGACCTTTGTCGACACCTGAGCAAACAGCACCTTGCGCCATTGGACCAGGTGGAGGGTATACACGTCGTAAATGTTCTTCTTGCCTTCATCGATTTCTCTCTTTACCCAATGGCGATTCAGGTAACGGAAGAGATGATGAATATACTTGGCAGCAATGGTGTAGCGGCCCCATTCTTTAATGTAGTATGCTAGGAGCGCTTCGTCGGTGTGGGACTTTGAGTTTTCGACGAGGCCGGTGAGGTGGTTGTCGAGGTATTCGATGAGCTTCTTGTAGAGCTCCTCGCCGAGCAGGTGGGCTAGAGAGAAAGAGAAGAGTCAATACACGTTACATCCTCCATTTGAGAGTCGTTCGGTAAACATACCGCCACGGTGGTTCGAGTGCATAGCAGGGCCACCTAGGCCAACGGCTTTTTGTGACGTGCAAAAGTTGTGCACGGCGCTGAGTAAGTCAGTAAAATGAAAGAGGGGAGGAGCCTGTGTGCAGGTGAACCTACGTATAGACACCCATGTAGAGCTGCATGTCGATACCTTGCTCGAGGTCGTTCATGACGCGTGAGATACCGTGCTCGAGGTACTTCCATCTGTAAAGAGCAGTCAGCAGCAGGCCCTTGGCAAATACGCAACAGGCGATGGGGTAATTACGTTGCGTCAATATCCTCTCGGTTCGGCACCGGAGGCATCTGGCTGGGAGCTGCCATCTTGGTAGCCATCTCGTCGAGCAATCGGGTTGGGATGGAAGAGGGCAGGCGGGGTCAGGTAGCAAAGACCCAGGAAGGGATGTGCTGTGATAATGCGGCCCGAATAAGGGATGAACAATGGCGCAGAAACGTTGCCGGTGAACGTAAGAGATCGAATCGAGTGTATCGTCGGCGATGACTGCGGGGCGATCAAGATGCGGTGATCGCACGGCGCGGAAGCAAGATGACACGAGACGGCGCAAACGCAACCGACGCACGCGCGAGGCAAGCCCGGTTACAGCTCTGTGATGAAAAGTCACAAGGATGCGGGTAAATCAGATGAGCCGTCGCTTCTCTCCCTCTTCTGTCATGCAGATGCAAGGCAGAAAGAAACCGCGGAAAAGGAAAAAGCGAGATGCGGTGCTTGATGGTTGTTGGAAGGTGCGTCACGGGAAGAGGCGAGGCGGCGATGGCGAACGAGGCATGCGTCAGGGAGGACTAGCCCAGGCAGGTCGGCTGGCAGCAAGCAGGTGGCAGGCAGACAGCACCAGAACTAGGCTGAGCCGCCAGTCAAAACGCAGAAGCAACTGGCGCCTGGGGCGGGCGGAGCTCCTGCTTGCCGACTCCACGCACCGGTTCTGCCGTGAGATACCGCCTTACTAAGCGCGAACCAAGTGAATTGGCGTGGCTGACTGTTACCTGCGACCTATTATGGCTGCCATCGTCTACGAGTAAATCATGCCTGTTTAATAAATAGGCACCTACAAGGGCGGTGCTGCAGTATGGGCGTATACAATAGAGATGAAATCTGAATCATATACCAGACCATCGTTCTTTTTCTTATTTAAAAAGGACAAAAAAAATTCTAAATTCCTGTCTACCGTTTATACATATCGCTGCCTATCCATTATATGCTATGCAATCGCATGAAACCCTTCCCTTCCAACGCCGCCTGTGAATCCATCTCTTTCAGACGAACTTGTTCTGTCCGTTCCGTTCCGTCCCTTTCCGTTTACAGTTAAGACAAACACCACAACTCCAATGTTCAATCGCTATAACAAAAAGAAGGGAATGCAGAGGCAAGTGAACTGGTGACGGGTGGCATCTAGCGGTGCTCATTACCATCCTCGCCGCCACCCAGACGTTCCACAGTTCGGAAAATATTCACGGTAAGGTTCATTGTCCATGAAATTAGCCCAATCAGCATAAATGCCGCCAGCGCATCGGCCAAGTTTTGGATCTCCGTGGAATGGATGTTGTGATAGATTAAGCTCTCAAAAGCGAGAGCGGTGCTGGCCGATTTGAATATAATGAAGAAGAGGTCCAGCAGGATAAGGGAAATCTTGGAAATTGCGCTGCGCAGCCCCAGAGGCTTGCCCGTGTACTCGTCCCATATCATGTACGCGGTGTACGGGACCGCAACGCAGTCCACAACCACGGCCACGAGGGACTGCGTTCGCTCAGCGCTATCCTTGCGAAGGCCGCCCTCCACCTTGAAGATCCGCGCGGCAATTCCCATTGCTAAAATAGAGGTAATCATGACCGTAAGCCGAAAGATCAGCGGCGACAGCGTGTGTCGTATGGCCATGTTCCACATGCGCTTAGACAAAGCCAGCGTCTTGTGGCTGCGCGACTCGTACGGCCGCGTAAAGTTGACGTCCATGTCGGTGTCGCGGTTGAAGTTGGGCTGAAGCTTATTCAAGACTTCATAGTCGACAACTTCGGACCTCTCATTCGGTATGTGGCCCCAAGCAGACGAATGCAAGAACTCGTGCCAAGCGGCCGGCTGCTGCCAAGTCGATGAGCTGTATCCCGCCACGATGACGGGCTCGGCAGATCGAAGGTGGTCCCATTTTCGCCCGCGCCTTGAAGCTCTTCCATGGCGTAAAAAGTGCGGGACCTTGGCCCTCGCAGACTGCGCTGGCCCAAGCGAAGGGTCGTCCCAGGTTATGAAGCCATCTTTGGACACGCGCCGCTGTGGCTCCTGCGGCGTTGAGTTGGACTGCGGGCGCGCGGCTCTCTCTGGCGTGGTCAGCGTCCGCAGCTGTTCCAGGTCGGCCGCGGTATTTTGTTGTCTATATGAGTCGATCCAAGCTGTGGGTGCAAACGCGAGGTTAGTCGGTCAAGTCACTCGACAAGCTCTCCATCTGAACAATAACATACGGGGTAGAGATCTCGGCGGGCGCAAACGCGGGGCGTCGCGATCTATAGCACTGCTGACAACTTTGGGAGCAGAATTTCCCGACGTTGAATTCGAGTGCGGCCTGTTTGGCGATGACGGCGCCATGGCGCAGGACTTGCGTGAGCTGTGCGAGCTGTGCAAGCTGCGTGGATGAGCTGGGCGTTTGTTGACCGGAAGCGGCGGCAGGTCGCGTTACACGCCAGCAGTTGTCAAGCAGCAAACCATGGCCTCAATATTGTCGCATCGTCGTATATTCGACCGTCGCAGCCGTGATGTCAAAGTCGGGTATCTGTACGTGTTTGGGTAAAAGAGTGAGTAACCTAGATGCCAGCCGTCAAGCAAGCCATTTTAGGTTGAAATTGTCGACTCAGCTGGGCTTGGTGACGTTTGCGGGCGCCAGGGCGGCAGCTTATCGAGCCCGCAGTGCATATCAATGACGCTAGGCTGCCTCTCGCACGGACCCAGTCACCACAGACAGCCCCGGTGCAGATTTATTAGCGGCCCCATTCGGGTACCTGGCTCAGCCTCCAGCAGTCGCATCACCTGATGTCGCGAGGCGGTTACGCGACACGGCGCGCCAAGTCGCTAGCTAATGCAGGCTGCGCAAGTGCCAGTGCCAACGACCAGCACAAGGAAATTATTCAGGGCGGCATCCATCTGGTAGCGATTGGCCACTACCCACACCGTACCGCATACAGAGCCAATTCCATCGCATTTTATCTGGCAATCCCTCTGTTATATCAACTTCTACGCTTGCCCTCACGGGAGGGTCATTGCACAGTTGCAGTCCTTCTCGCGTTGGCGGTTGGCTCACGCAGACAATGGCACCACCAACGATGAAGGACCGCAGCCATCGACTAACGGCATTCGTGGCAAACAACGCATCACGCAGCCAGCCTGGATCCCCGCGCAAGTCTGGCATTGATGGCTTGCAAGAGGAGAAACGGCCCTCATCTGAGCAAGGCCAGGTAGATGAGGTGGAAAGCTTCAAAGTCCCGGTTCCCAAGACAGCACGCCCAGGACAGCTGGAGATAGATGCCGCCAACGACGATGATGACAACCACAGCGTCCAAGTCGCCGACTTTGCATATCAACAGCCTCCAGATGCACAGGGTCATCCACCGGCACACCTCCAAAATGCTTTGGAAGGCTCCGAGCTCGGTGATAGCTTCATGAACTCTAGAGTCTCTACCCCAAGCAACGGAAGCTACGAATCACGACTGCCTTACTTGCAGAGGGAGGGCGGTGACCGACGCTCATCAAGGGTCCATGGGGGAACGCATATCGAGAGCAGCGCACCTGCTTTTCATGTTGGAGATGATCTCTTCATGTCCGTTGTCGATGTACCTCGGCGACATGCCGCGGCGGAGATGAAAGATGGATTCTCTACAGCTATGCCGCCCGAGTACGAAGATCGGGTCAACCATACTCCAACGCGACATAGCCGGCATAAGCCTCACCAGGCCAAGGCTGCCAAACTCCCATTGCGAGAGGTTCGAATGAATCGAAAGCAGCGACCAAGTGACCACGAAACCAAACACCGTGGGAGGGGCCTCTCTCCGAACAGTGAGAACCGCAGCGCGGCTAGCCACAGCAACTCCCCGGTGCGTTCATATTCTTTTGACTCTGGTTCGTACCACGAAGACGAAGACCTGCAAAGTACCCCGACGGGAAAGCCGGCCAAAAAGTCGACGGGGCGGTCTACGGCAACACGCAATGACGACACCAAACAAGCACTCGCAGGCTCGCCGATGCAGCAATCGCAGCAACAAAGTAAGAGGCGGCGTCTGAACAATCTTGACTACGACGATGCCGCTCTGAGCTCCATGAGATATCAGGACCTACTAGATGAGCCTTTCGACTATGACCCTGCCTCGGCAGCGGCAGCGCCGAGCCCAGCTGTGTCCAGTAACGACGACAATGCGAAAATGGAACAGCTTCGCCTTGCAGGGCCAAATGCACAGCAAGCTCTCTTTGCCAACATGTCCGTAGACGAATGGGAATCTGCTGGAGACTGGTTCGCCAAGGAATTTGCAGGCCTCATGCATAAATTACGAGAGACTCGACGCTCAAAGCGCGACATGATTGATGAGTTTGAGCAGGAAGCGGCCGCGCGGGAAGAGGCGGTAAGACAGCGCTCGGACAAGATTGACCGGAAGCTGCAAAAGATGCGAGAAGATGGACTTCGAGTTGTGGGGGAGAGAACGGGACAGAGAGGTGAGCAGATCTGAGGGTACCCAAACACAACATCATGACGACATGTACGAAATTACGACGACATGTGGCAACCGAGCTGGCTTTTTGCTGCATGTGCACTGCTATAATTGAGAGGCGTTATCACGCCTGTAAAAGATATTACTCATAATTTCATTTCATATTTTGGCGCTGTGTGCGCCATTGTACTTTATATTCGTACAACCTGCTTGACCTTGCGATCACGGCCAACAATCATGCGAAGCTGGCAGCCAGAGCGGCCGGCAAAGAGACCGGCCCTCATGCCATCCGTAAACAGCTCGTAAGCGGGATAATAGCCGTCCACAAAGCGGACGACCTGCTCGGGCGTCATGCCGGCAGAAGGGTCGCCTTTGCTTTCGCGCAGGTGATCCTCTTGCTCGGCGCGCCAGGCGTAGACATACTCTGTGTCTTCCGAGTCTATATGTATAAAGACGTCAAAGAGGTCCGTGAGGGCATTGTACTCTGCCAGCTTCTCGTTGACATGCAGCAGGTGCTGCAGCTGGTGCTTTTGCAGCGTGCGGCTCGGGGCTTTCCAGCGGGCCTCGACTTCGGCGGCGGCAATAGGGCGGAATCCAACGGACCACCCCTCGAGAATGACGACGTCTACGGGTGGGCGGCCGGGCTGGTTGACGGCGATCCATTGCGACTCGGGCAGACGGTCCCCTTGGCCGGAGAAGGCGGACTTGTCATACTGCGGGACTTGTGTTGGTTCGCCGCGGAGGAGCCGTGAGAAGACGGAGACGGCGAGGGGAACATCATGCGTGCCTATTATAGCAGGAGAGAAAAAAAAACCCAAAATTATTACGAATGGTCAGGATGTTGATTGCGGGTTATGCAACATACCTGGTTCGCCGCGGTGCTGTAGCAGAGCATTGTCGGCATACTGCGCGGCGAGAGCCTGCTGGTCGGCGTGCGCGAGGTAAAAGTCGTCGATGCTGCACACGACGGTGTTGACCTGTTCGCCCTGCAGCGCCGAGGTCAGGGCCGAGACGAGCGTGGTCTTGCCGACGCCCTGGATGCCATTGAGGCCAACTACGAGCGGCTTGCGAGGCTGGTCGGGTGCTGCAGCAGCAGCAGCAGCAGTAGCCTGCTTTGCGCGGTGCGCGGCCAGGTGCTCAAGGATAAAGGGCACGCATATGGGCGCCTTGTCGTCTACAAAAGTGAGGGGCATCGCGACTAGAAGGAAAACGGGTGGCTCCTAGGGACAGCCTAGCTCGCGTCGATTTACCCGGGTGGCAGCCGGGGGAACGTTGGGGTTCGATTTCGGCTGTTTCGGGTACGCTTGGGGCGGTAGGGAGCCTTGGCTTGGGAGAGGATTCAATGAATGGCGGCCGATGGGTTGTGCTAATGCGTGCGTTTACCCAAGGTAAGTATTACGGTACGCTAACTACGGTTCGGCATCGGGGTTGGGCAGAGTCGCCAATGCGGGTGCGGTTCTGGCTGCAGAGCAGTGGCCCGCGGGGCGGGATTGCGGGATTGCGGGACTTTCCCCCCCGGCACGGCGGCTCCGGCAACGGCTACGGGTTCTTGGTTGCTTGAGGGGAAGCAACGAGTGGCAGACAGACAAGGCGCAGAACGGAGAGTGAGGACACTCACTGCCTGTATGTGGGGTACGGTGCTCTCTGCAGAAGGGGAATGGAGCAGTGCGACCGGAGTTTTGTATAGGCGACATGCCGGCGTTTATCACGTCGTTGCGTGTGGGGTACTTTGAGAACCTGGGGTGCTGTGTTCGCCGTACCTGGCTGGGACGGTAAGGTATTCAGAGAAGCTATGGTCTGGATGGCGGGACGATTCCTGGATAGAGAACCGTATGGAGGGAGATGCTACGCATGGATTAAACAAGAGCTCGTCTTCACAGGCCTGATGGGATGTGCGACGGATTTTTTACTATTTTTGTGCAGCACCTGACTGACTTTGCTTCTGACTTGGCCTGAGCGAAGCAGAGAGCAGAAAAGAGCATGCGTGCTTATGCGGTAATGGGTAGCACGAGCACATGTGAAGCCTTGAATGTACCCTGCGCGCCAAATCCGGCGGCGAGGTACCTTGAGCGTTGCCTACCTATGATGTAACAGTAGCTGCAACATGCTGGCTTGTCATGCTTCCCTTGTCCCGTCTCTTCCGCTGCCGTGGACGGAGACAAGCAGTGTATATAAAATTCAGGTAAAATACTCGCCTTGATCGAATTGCTTCTACGCTCAGCTCTGAATCGTCCACATCCGCTTCCAATGCAGCCATTTCGTCATTTCGTCCTTTGTCCATGTCCTCTCCCCGTACAGTACGGAGTACATACCTCTGCGCCCCCAAAACATGTGAAGCTGGAGCCCAAAGCCCGCCGCCCAGAACGGAACAGCGCCCCACCCGCCAGTCCCCTCGGTACCCGCCAAAAATCAGCCGAGGCACCGCTGCAACCACCCAGAGCTCTCCCGCCCGAGCGACCAGAGTTAAGAACCGGCCTCAATCCTCGTGTCGCCCCCGGCTATCCGTCTCGACGCCTCTTTTTCCTTTGCTTCCCATATTCTTCCTTCTCATCCTCCCTGATACCCTCTTCTCAACTCCTGCCTCTTGTTTTACTTCCTTTTCCTCCTCCTCTTCTTCTTCCAGCAGAATAGCGTTCGCCGTTCTGCATCATCATCCTTCCCCGCAATACAAACACACACAAACCATGGGTGATCAATTGAGATACGACGGCCAGGTCGTCGTCGTCACCGGCGCCGGCGGTGGTCTCGGCAAGGCCTATGCCACCTTCTTCGGCTCCCGCGGTGCCAGCGTCGTCGTCAACGATCTCGGCGGCTCCTTCAAGGGCGAGGGAAACTCGACAAAGGTACGTCCACGAACAGAAACGGGAGCTCGGTTGTCGCCGTCGTGAGCCTTGCGAACTGCGCGGTTTGACAAACGCTTCCCTTCACATGTTGACACGTGAGACAAGCGGCCATGCTAACCTCTTTACCTCTCTTTCTCTAGGCTGCTGATGTCGTCGTCGACGAGATCAAGGCCGCTGGCGGCAAGGCCGTCGCCAACTACGACAGCGTCGAGTATGGTGACAAGATCATCGACACCGCCATCCAGGCCTTTGGCCGCGTCGATATCCTCATCAACAATGCCGGTATCCTCCGTGACATTAGCTTCAAGAACCTCACAGACCAGGACTGGGACCTCATCATGAAGGTCCACGTCACCGGTGCCTACAAGTGCGCCCGTGCCGCCTGGCCCTACTTCCGCAAGCAAAAGTACGGCCGTGTCATCAACACCGCCTCGGCCGCCGGTCTCTACGGCTCCTTCGGTCAGACCAACTACTCCGCCGCCAAGCTCGCCATGGTCGGCTTCACAGAGACCCTCGCCAAGGAGGGTGCCAAATACAACATTCTCTGCAACGTCATTGCTCCCATTGGTATGTTATCCCAGAGAAAAATCGCGACTACTGTCCGAGAGCTCCCTCAGCTAACGCCCACCGTACAGCCGCTAGCAGAATGACTGCCACCGTCATGCCCCCCGATGTGCTTGACGCTCTCAAGCCCGAATACGTCGTGCCCTTTGTCGCTGTTCTGGTTCACTCCAGCAACACCACCGAGAACGGCTCCATCTTCGAGATTGGTGGTGGCTTCGGTGCCAAGGTCCGCTGGGAGCGTGCCAACGGTCTCCTGCTCAAGGCCGACGACTCGTACACCGCCAGCGCCATCCTCAAGAAGTGGGATCAGGTCGTCGACTTTGAGAAGGGCGCCCAGTACCCCAGCGGCCCCAACGACTTCCTCGGTCTCCTCGATGACTCCATGAAGATGCAGCCCAGTGAGCAAGGCGACAAGCTTGACTTCTCCGGCAAGGTTGCCCTCGTCACTGGTGGCGGTGCCGGTATTGGCCGCGCCTACTGCCTTGCCTTTGCCAAGGCTGGCGCTTCCATTGTCGTCAACGACTTGGCCGACCCCGACACCGTTGTCAACGAGGTCAAGGCCCTCGGTGGCAAGGCTGTTGGCGTCAAGGCGTCCGCGGAGGACGGTGATGCCGTCGTCAAGGCTGCCATTGATGCCTTTGGCCGCATCGACATTGTCGTCAACAACGCCGGTATTCTCCGCGACAAGGCCTTCACCAACATGACTGACGAGTTGTGGAACCCTGTCATGAACGTCCATCTCCGTGGCACCTACAAGGTCACCAAGGCTGCCTGGCCCTACATGCTGAAGCAGAAGTTTGGCCGCATCATCAACACCACCTCCACTAGCGGTGTCTACGGCAACTTTGGTCAGGCCAACTATGCTGCTGCCGTAAGTTTTCCTTTTCATGGCCCGTAGCACTTGCACAGTCTCGTACTAACCACTCCTTAGAAATGCGGTATCCTCGGCTTCTCTCGTGCCCTGGCTCTCGAGGGTGCCAAGTACAACATCTACGTCAACACCATTGCCCCCAACGCCGGCACTGCCATGACCCGCTCTATCATGCCCGAGGAGATGATCCAGGCCTTCAAGCCTGACTACATTGCCCCCCTCATCTTGGCTCTCTGCAGCGACGTCTGCCCCGACCCTACCGGTAACCTGTACGAGGTCGGCAGCGGCTGGTGCGGCCGCACCCGCTGGCAGCGCGCCAGCGGCCACGGCTTCCCCGTCGACAAGCCGCTGATGCCCGAGGAGGTTCTCCAGTCCTGGAAGGACATTGTCGACTTTGAAGGCGAGGACGTGGACTACCCCGAGAAGACTTCTGATTCCATCGGCAAGGTTATGGCCAACTTGGATAACCGTGTTAACCAGGTATGAGCAGTCCACATTTCTTGAAATCTTTTTTTGTCTCGCTGTCATCGGTTGCACAAATTTTCTGGTGTATATATCAGTAGCCGCATCTTTTAGAGAATGTAAAATGAGAATTATGTCCGCTAATTACTTTGTGTCTTCTTTTTTGTAGGGTGGTGACTCCTCCTCCGCGCCCGCCGCCGAAACCAACGAGCACCTCGACGCCATCAAGGCCGCCCTCGGCAAGGAGGGCCCCGCGACCGAGTTCAAGTACGAGGACCGCGACTCCATCCTCTACAACCTGGGCGTGGGCGCCAAGGCTTCCGAGCTCGACTACGTCTTCGAGGGCTCCGACAACTTTCAGGTCCTGCCGACCTTTGGTGTCATCCCCCCCTTCACCGCCGAGTCGGCCTTTAGCTACGACGCCATCGTGCCCAACTTCAACCCCATGATGCTGCTGCACGGCGAGCAGTACCTCGAGGTCAAGAAGACGCCCGTGCCCACCTCGGGCCGCCTCCTCTCGCGCTCCCGCCTCATCGAGGTCGTCGACAAGGGCAACGCCTCCATCGTCAAGACGGGCGTCTCCACCGTCAACGCCGAGACCAACGAGGAGATCTTCTACAACGAGATGACCGTCTTCATCCGCGGCGCCGGCGGCTTCGACGGCCAGAAGAAGCCCGCTGACCGCGGTCCCGCCACCGCCGCCAACAAGCCCCCCAGCCGTAGCCCCGACTACGTCAATGAGGAGTACGTCAAGCCCGACCAGGCTGCCCTGTACCGCCTGAGCGGCGACTACAACCCTCTGCACGTCGACCCGGCTTTCGCCAAGATGGGCGGCTTCAAGCAGCCCATCCTTCACGGCCTGTGCAGCTTCGGTATTGCCGGCAAGGCCATCTTTGACAAGTAAGCCACCCCCTCTCTTGCCTGCCTTTTAACTACCACCATCAGAAGACTAACATAACCTTTTAGGTACGGCCCCTTCAAGAACATCAAGGTCCGCTTTGCCGGCACCGTCAACCCCGGCCAGACCATCGTCACTGAGACATGGAAGGAGGGCAACAAGGTCCTCTTCCAGTGCAAGGTCAAGGAGACTGGCAAGCCTGCCATCAGCGGTGGTGCCGCTGAGCTGGTTGGCGACGACAAGAGCAAGATGTAAAAAGCGAATGAAGCCTTTCCACTTTGGATCCATGTCGCATCTCTGTAATATAAAATAGCTTGGTTCTTTTTTTTTTGCTCTTTTGTCACGTAACGTCTTGTTTTAGTTTTATCGTTTTTAACGCAAATGAAAATTGAATGCCAGCTTGGCCATATTATAAATATCTATCGTATCTCCTGACTATGTTGCTTCAGATCCTCCACCAGAAAACGTATTAAAGTGAAATATAATGAATGTATGTACTCGAGACAAAAAAGAGACGCTGTCTGCCCATTTGCTTCCAAATGAAAAAACTCCAGCAAATGAAAAAGGATTATGTATATCCGTTTACCAAAGGGAGTTTGTTTCTGCACCCCCGCCAAGATCACGCTGTTTTATATGTATATGGTCTCCATGATCAGATCAAACATTTCGGCCCAAGTCGGCATCCTGCCCCTGGCAACCATGCGCCTGACGCCGGCACTGTTGCTACTCGAGGCATACCCGGTGGCCAAAAACGCCTTGTCGCTGCCGGAGAGGTTCCTCTTCTCGAGCTCCTTCCACTTATGCTCAGCTTCAGCTCTGGCCTCGCGCAGCACGCGATCCGTGTCCTCCGACTCCCACAGGTTGCAGCGGTCGCACTCCTTGCAGGGCCGCGGGTCGCCGTCGGGGCGGAAGTGGTCGCAAAAGTGCCGGTACCCCTCATCGCCGAGGTCGGTCCGGCACACGTAGCACATCTTGTAGCCGCACGGGCAGGTGAGCTTGTTGCAGCCCGAGTTCTTGACAAAGGACGTGTTGCAGCGCGGGCACACGCGCTTGACCGCCATGCTCATCGCCTGCTCTACCTGGGTGCGCAGCGCGACGAGCGAAGACTCGTTGCACACGTGTACGTCGGTCCACGACTTGTGGCAGGACAGGCATGATATGCGTTTGCACTCGGGGCTTTGGCAGGTGAATTTGAGGCCGCGGCGGCGTCTGCTGTGTCTTCGTCGTGCCTCGCTCCATTCCAGTTTGAGCTGGGTGGATAGGGATACGCCTGTAGCGGCCATGACGCAGATGAGCGAGGATAAGAGGAATGCTGGTAAGAGGAGCAGGACTGGTATAAGGCAAGTGGCTAGGAAAAGTATTCTGTAGGCACTATCGAGTCTAAGTCGCAGCTGGGATTCATGATTCTCCAGGTAAATGTCGTCGACTTCGGCGTAGCTGCAGAATGGGCAGCGCACAAGAGGTAGGTTGGATTCGAGTAGGCTGTGGTCTGCCAGTCGTCGTTCCAGCTTATGCATCATATCAGCTCCGCCTTTTTGGTCCATCATGGCTTGCTGAAGATGTTCATAAGGGACATGGCCCTGGCAGCCGTCGCCTTCAACAGAGAGGCAGCGTAGCGTGCCCGTCTCTGGGTTGATGCTACTTAGCCAGCCTTGGCCAAACAGCGCTTCTTTTATAGAGTGTTGCACGCAACTGAAGCAGACGACGTGGCTTTCCAGGTTGCAGCAAGTGATTTCTTCAAACGGCGCCGTCGTAAAGCAGCAGCCACATTCGTAGGTAGCCCCGGCTTCCTCCGCCTCTTCCTGGTTCAGCAACGTCGCGACCTGTCGATCTTTTGCCTCGCGTTCGTCTCTGTCTCGCAGCTTGAGAGGCGTTATCAATGCATTGTATAGTTCTCTGTCCAATTCTGCGCTTCCGGTGGCACGGATCGTCGGTAGTATCGAGCCTTGGCCACTGGACCGCCAAATAACGAGCGGGTGGTTCTCGGCCTCGCCCGTGGCGATGGGTTTGCGTCGGAAGAAGAGGGACGATATGGTGAATCTCCAAGATTTTGACGACAGCGTCGTAAGGGTTCGTCGAGATTCAAGATATGAATAGTTGGACTCGGCGAGCACGCCGTCTATCGTCGACCGGGCCAGTCCCCTGAACTCCTGCCAGGCGAGTGCCCGCACCGCCTTTTTATATTCCGGGCTGCGAAAGGCCTCCGATCGAGGCACGGGCGGCTCCTCCGCGCCATTCTTTTCCAGCACCCTCCAGCGGCCCTTGACCCAGCTGACGCGGTTCTTGAGCAGCGTGTCGGCCACGAGCGCCAGCCTCGACTCGCCGTCAAAGTGCGACAGCAGCTCGCGAAAGACTTCGATCTGGATGTCGGGGAAGACGACGGCAAGCGCCTCGAGGCAGTTATTCAGCTCATGCAGATCCGGGCGTTCCGGCGGCACGCATGGCAGCTGGTACTCGTCGTAGATGAACTCGGGGAGGAGTTCCACCTCGGCGGCGACGTTTGTTTTCGAGCGGCTAGCGTTAGCAGCGGTCTTGTCGCCCGAAGAGAGCAGCCCCGGAAAGACCATGGCGAGCGCTCATTCTTGACCGGCACTACATGTGGTTGGAGAGAGTGTGGGAGGTTGCGAAAGGGTGCGAGATGGCGGAAAATGATGTCGGGGTTAGACAAGGATGCCGTCGACGTTTGTTGAGGGGAGCTGGTGTTTGGCGCGGTTTCGCCTCAGGGTCTCTTTGTGGAGCCTCGGGACGGCGCTGTGGACCAGAAGCACAGAAGCGCTGACGCTGGCTTGAGGCTGCCTTCCATATTGCGCGCCTGCTCGGCATCCCTGCACATTTACACTCTTAAACTTTGTACACGGGTTGCCTTTAAAACGTGATTAAAATATTAAACTTTTGAATTATGAAGAAGTACCATTAACGTTGCGCTCTCGACTTCCATCGCGCTCTGTCGGCCGCCTCTGTGCCGAAACGCCTGTAACTAGCCAAACGCTTGCACCCGGCTTGGTGTTTCACGTTTCGCTTGCATAACCGTCTTCTCAGACATTTCAGGTAAGTCATGGAAGAAACTGGCCTGCAATTAATCCGTACGCCAGCCCCAGCCAGCGACCGCTATAGGACCTGTCGGAGCGGAAAGGTGACCAACAGAACCCGTCGTTAGTGGGCACGGGGACAAGAGCACGCTAACGGTCCGCCGATCGCCCATGACCCCAGGTGGCCTGGCGGTCTGCCCCGCCAAAAAGCTCCCTGTCGGCCGGCCTGCGTCATACACCTTACACCTCAATTCGCACCACCGAGGTTTCATCCCGCCAGGCGGCTTCCTACGTCCAACGCGAACCGACACTGCCTGCCGCCGCCATGGAGTCGTCGCCGCTTACCAAGGCGCATGATCATGCACACGCCGCTTCTGTTGCGACACGGCAGTCTGCCGACACCACCGTCGCCGTCAACGAACACACCCAAGCAGCCGGCGAGTTTGCCAGCGCTGCCAAGAATACGACCAGCGTTGAGGCCCTGCGAACGCTCAAACTGCTAGAAGCGCATCATAAACGATTAGCTGAGCTACTGCGACTGCCGCCAGAGCTGCCATCGCAGGGAAGCGACGGGGACTGGGGTGAAAAGGCTCGGGGCGAAAAGGATGCCGCCGCGGAAGAGAATTCACAATCCGCCAAAGGCACTCCTGAATCAGCACCTGCAAAGACTGCACACATGCCCGGCCTCTCTCAGCAGCGCCGAAATGTATCGAGAGAAATGTCCTCGTCCATCGCCAGCAACTTGGCGTCTGCGCGCGGCATCCGTTCCAAGTACAGAGGACAGCCACTGAGCCCAAGCATGTCGAATGACCAGGCGCCTGGCAACGTGGATCCTCACCCGCGCAGAGACGGCTCCAGGGCAAAGATGCAGAACCTAATGGATACGCAGCAGCAAGGGAAGCCAACATGGGTTCCGCCGAGCCCTGCCGCCACGAAAAGCGAAGGCCGCGCGAGGGCGGTGTCCGCTCCTACCGTTGATTCACCCAGCGCCGCAGTGGATGACGGAGGATATTCGAAATTCTACAATACGTTTGGGAGCCTAATTAACAAGATTTCTGCGCCGCTTGCATTTGCTGGTCTGCCCCTTATACAAGAAGAATCCATTACATCGGACCAGCAGGTTCCGGAACCGACGTCACCCAAGAGGAGGTCTAGAACAGTGCCGTCTCCGAACCTTGACCCTGATCTCTCTAAAATATATTCCACTGCCACCATGAAAGCTCTCGCGAGAGAGGGTCATGCACCTCATGAGTCTTTCTATGTCGTGCCGTCAACAGGCCACACCATGAGCTACGCCAATATCCTCAGCTATGCCGAAAAGGAGAAGCGCCGACTCGGCACGTCGATACACAGCAGTACAGGAGCGCCAGCCGAAGAAGAGGAAGATGACTTTGTCGATGCGCACGAAGTGCCAGCAGCTCTGTCGCCTGGCGCAAGGCGCCGTGTCGGCAAGGTACGCAGCGAGCGGGAGCTAAACAACACCATTGAAGAGCTCTCAACGGAAAACAAGTCTCTAAAGGATATGCTGGACAAGCTAGCAAAGCGCCTGCACACGTTTGAGGCTAGCGCCCAGAGTTCCGCCATGGCCCTTGCAGAGAGTTACAGGTTGATGCGCCCGTCCTCTCCAACCGCGACGAAACATGACGATGCTGGTGCTCAGCGAAGCGTGCATGAAACCGAAGAACAGCTGGCGGCAGTCATGAAGCAAATGGAAAGGCTGGAAAAGGATAACCGGAAAATGCAAAAGACGCTCGAGAAGTATCGCGAAAAGTGGGAGATGCTCAAGGCAGGCGCCAAAGCTCGCCGAGAGGGTCAGAAAGTCGGTGATGGCGTAGACGATGAGAGTTAGATGCTACTTTTAGAGTATGGAACATGCTGTACTTCCGGCAGCCAGGGCGGTGCCCAATTTATGTGACTCTGTGCCGCGTTTAAACCTGGAAATCGATTCCCCGGTTCCGAAAAGGAGTTGTGACAGGTCCCGGGTTCAATACTCGTCCATCTAGAGTCATGTTTTCTAGCCAACAATTATAGGGCCCAATCTGCTACCATAGGGGATGTGGCGATGTGCGTGCTGCGCAGGTTGCGCAGCATATCCAATATTAAATAGACCTAATTCGAAATTAAATAATATTTTACATATAAAGGGCTACTTTTTGTAAAGTTGGCCATATGAAGTAGTTCAAGCGCGGCAAGAGGTACAAAGATGTCGCGAAGGTGCCTGGTGTTGTATCATGGCAGCAGTAAAGTTTTGTACATAGAACTGTAAAATATTCTGCATAACTGAGAATATGGGCACTATTCAGTATCGCAGTGAAAGCTTTTAATTGCTGCTACCTCTGGGACTAGACAATGTAAGAACCAAGACGCCGCTTACATGCATCTGCTCACCGAGATATCAGACTGACCTTACGCTGGAAAATAGGGACCACAACACACTCAAATAAATCCACAAAAATAAATAAAAATAAATAATCACTTCCTCACAATGTCAAAAATGAAAAACAATAAACCTCGGTCTGAACAAAAGGCAAAAAGGAGGGGTCTGGCCGGGGATTGAACCCGGGACCTGTCACAACTCCTTTTCGGAACCGGGGAATCGATTTCCCGAAGCGACAATCATACCACTAGACCACCAGACCGATATTTACACGAGAGCCAATAGTTATTTATGAACTAGGGCGTCTGGGGCGGCGTTTTGAGGGCGCTATCAGCCATTCGCGCCATTTTTTCGAGGTGCAGAGCTTTCTCCGCCATGTGGCCCCACATAACTGACTAAGGCTCCACTTTGGCGGGACCTCCACGCCCAGTGTCCCGATGGGTCATTTCTTCGGCGGCTGGCTTCATACGTGCCTAAGGTACGATGCTCGACAGGCCGACTGAGTATGACAATTACAAGGATAGTAGTGACTACCGCGAAAATAACGATGGCGGTGATAGTAAATACTATCACAATATTTACTTCTCCGATACCAGCCACTATGGCGAGATATATTACAGCTGTTGTAGGCTACAATGCCGACTGTAGTCACGCTGTATGTAAGTGTTACAGGTTCTAAGAACTTTGGGTGTACAAACATGGCCTACGTCTTGGTAAAAGGGGGCAATGAAGTTGCCAATGAGGGTAAGGAAACATAACAGAAGACATCGTTCCAATTCACGGCAATGCAATGTTTAATCAGACGAGTATATAGTACAATTGTAATGTCTCTAGCATGTCCATACACCCACCATGCCGTCCCGCCGTCCCTCAACAAGGTAGCCGTCTCTAACGCGCACGCGCTCAACAATCGAAGGGATATTTCCCTGCTCTGCGGCGTCAACTCCAGCACCGCAGTCCCATTGCCTGCCCTCCAGCTTGTCGTAGACCTTGACAATGTCTTCGCCCGCCGCACTGACAATCCTTCTCGTATCGAACATCATGCTGGTTATGGGGTTGTCGTATGCATACGCGTCGTAGATGGAACCGGTTCGTAGATCCCAGATCTGCAAGTTTGTTAATATGTATGCTGTATGAAACCCAGCGCAAAGAACTTACTCTTATACTGCGATCCAAACTACCAGTAACCAGGTGAACGTCGTCAAACTGCAGGCATGTGACGGCACCAGTGTGGCCAACAAGGCTTCGGTGAACCTGTCCACTGCGCAAATCCCACAGTCTAACCATGCCATCAGCCGTACCGCAGGCCAGCGCAGACTCGAAGACTTGCAGAGCACCGACGAAATCGGCCGAATCTGATTGCCCGCGACCCGTTGGCCGCCATGCGGCATCGGCTGTGCTTGGGTTAGATGACGCCTGGGCTGCTGCCCACATAACGTCCAGCGTCTGGATACAGCGGCCCTTTTCCAGATCCCAATGGCGCAGCGTCTTATCCGCCGAGCCAGAAATGAGGACATCGCCCCGGAAGTGCAGAGCCGTGATCTCGTCGACGTGAGCTCTCAGTGTAAACAGTTCGCAGTCATCCATGCTACCGGCGGGAGGCTCGATTGGTTGAGCATCGGAGTTTTCAAAGGCAATGGCCTCTTCTTCGCCGTCACCATCGTCATGGCTGCCCTGCGGGTCGTAGTGTGACTTGCTCAGATCCCACAATTTGATTGTTGCGTCCATGGATCCTGTTGCCAGAATATTATCTTCGACCTGCAGAGCTCTGACTGAGGCAGTGTGTCCCTCTAGAGAGCCCATGCATCGCCCGGCATTCAGATCCCATACTCGGACGGCATCATCGAGTGCAGCCGTAACCATCACGCCAAACGGTGCGTCAAAATCCATGGCGGTGACAGCATCGGTGTGGGCTCGGATCTCGCGAATGTTGGAACCAGGCTCGAAGTGTTCGTGCAGGATAGGCATGGACTTGCGGCGGCGAACTTTCTTTGGGCGCTTCGAAGACTTTGCCGGCGTGCTAGGTAGTTTCTCGTAGACAGATTGTGACATGAACTCGGGGTCGTGATCGTCTGCGTCTCCCACAAGGTCGACCTCTTCTTTTGTGGGCGTATTTTTGGCTATTTCCTCGGCTTCGTCGGCCAGGGCTTGCGCTTCTTCGAATCGAGCCTCGACATCCAGGACTAGCACACTGTCAGTGCCGTCACGGGCAGCGTTGCGAAACAGAAACTTACTGTCATGTTCTAGCAGGGCTTCTTCCTGCTCGAGCCCGGCTAGCCTCTCGAAAATTATTCGGCGCATGCCATGAAGGTTGGCAATTTTGTTATCAATCTCGCGAATCTCGCTGCTTGCCATGTTCTTGCGCACAGCCAAGAGGTCAAACTCATGCATCATGGCGGCTTTTTCCTTCTTGACTTGCGACAATTTTTGCGAGCCGGATACAGCGGCGCCATCCTCAATGAGCTTTCTTCCTCTTGATACACGACGTCGGTGCTTTTTGCCTTCGTCTGTGAGCTCTGGGAAGCTCGCTTGGAACCCTTGGAAGAGAGAATATGTGTTGTCGTTGTCGGGGATATTCGAGAGAAGCTCGTCGGAGAGAGACGTCAGAGCGCGGTGCTGGATTTCTGTTCTTGAAAGTTTCGAGCGCACGATATCCGTCGGGGTCGTCTTGGCCATCGCAAACATGCTCCTTTGCACCGTCGGTCGCTTCAGCTGCTTGTGAACCTCCTTCATGGCCGCTTGGTAGTGGTTGGCGGCACCGTCGCCCCCAGGGCCCATCAGGTGGCTCGCCGTGGTCGTCACTTTACGGCCGAATGCCTCCAGACCTCGCGTCTATACACCAAGCATCATCAGCCAGTTAGTAGTCGCCTCATTTGTGCTGCGGCGCGGTCGCAAGTCACACGACACTCGAAGGGGGTGGGTGCGAATCTGCGCAACGCGGTACGTACAGAGATGAGCGGCTGTTCATCGCCGGCTTCGTCTGAAAAGGCGTAATGGCTCTCGGATTCAGCCATGGCTCAGCGTGTGAGCAGAGTCTGGAGCTCTGCGATGTGCAATTGCACCCTTTGGCGAGTTGGCGATGGGTGGTGTGCTGCGACTCTGTGGCAAGTTCGTAAAGCTGGCGTTCAGCCAAGCGTCGCGGTCCAATAACGACGCGCGCCAGGGAGACTTGTGCCTGAGAAGCTGCGCACCAGGGATCCGCCGGCCAGTGGTGGGTGCCAGCGTCCACACGTAATAAAGCAGGGATGTCTTGCGCCCGCCGCTGGGCCTGGCAGAGTAGTTATAGCCGCAAACCGTGTAAAACAAATATGAAATGACGACGAATAATAGACGGAATTCATGGCGTACGGGTTCCACGGCAAGGTCTGATAATAATAAATACTTGTTCGGGGTAGCCTCCAAAATCTATCGATGCCCGCACAGCAGTGAATGCCTTGCAGTTTCCGCCGCTGCAGGCCCCATAGCGCGCATTACAGCGGTTGGCTGCCGCATGCTGGACAGTTACAGCGTCAGTGGACCACAATTGGCCGCTGGATTTAGCGCCGGCCATGCTGTGTATCCATGCTGACACACGCCGCTGTGCCATTTTCGGCTGCAAGATTGGCGAAGCCACCGCCGGGCCGGGTTGCAGCAGACGGCCTGCCCGATATTCGGAGAAAATTACCCCGCCGCTGCTCACTCATCGTCGTCTCACTCACCTTCCGCATCAAACACGCGCCATTGTCAAGTTTCCAAGCTCCAAGTCTCAAAATGGATTCCGTTGTCGATCTCGCAGATGACCAAAAGGCATTGGATCTGTCTAGAATTCGATACCAGCTCATGTTCGTCCCCCTACGCAGCCGTCCTTGACACCCTCACAAAGCTCGAAACTCACATGCCAATAGCCGCCTCGAAGACACCATCACCTTTCACCTCATTGAGCGCGTGCAGTTTGCGCTGAACAAGGTACGTGAGTGGTCTCGTTAACACATGCTCAAGTGCTCACATCCCTGCGCTAGACCATCTATGTCCCTGGCGCCGTCGACATCAACAACAGCGACCTCAGCTTCTTTGACTGGTATCTCTCCGAACAGGAGAAGCTTCAGTCGCTTATCCGCCGATATGAGTCTCCCGACGAGTACCCCTTCTTCCCGCTGTCGGTTCAGAAGCCCATCTTGAAGCCTCTCAACTACCCCAAGATTCTGTACAAGAACAATGTCGACGTCAACGACAAGATCAAGGACTTTTACATTCACAAGTTCCTGCCCGCTGTGTGCCCGGACTTTGGCCACGGCGACCGAGGCGAGTCGCAAGAAAACTACGGCTCAACGGCTACCTGCGATATTGCCTGTCTGCAGGCCCTTTCGCGCAGAATTCACTTTGGCAAGTTTGTTGCCGAATCCAAGTTCCGCTCCGATCCGGAAAAGTACACCAAGCTCATCAAGGCCGAGGACCGCGAAGGCATTGCTGCCGCTATTACAAACAAGGCAGTCGAGCTGCAAATATTTGAGCGCCTGCGACTGAAGGCGCTCACCTACGGCAAGGATCCCGGCCTGAAGGAAGGCACCGAGTCCCATGTCAAGATTGACGTCGACGCCGTCGCCGCCATGTACGAGGAATACGTCATTCCGTTGACCAAGGAAGTGGAAGTGGAATACTTGATGCAGCGTCTTGAGCCGTCATCATAGTAGTTATTCTATTGTGTAGGATTTATATACTCGTTAATTGCCTTGACCGCGCCCGCAAACTTGCCGGCTTCGATCAAAATCATGTGTCCCTGTGCCTTGATGCCCAGCTCCTGGAACGCTCGCCTGCTGTCCGCCGTAGCGTCTCCCTCCTTTGTGTACTCGAATGCGCCGTGGGCAAATGCGTGCTTTTGCAGCACCTCATCTTCAGGGTGGAAGTAGTACGTCGACGCCTCCTCCTTGGCCTTCTTGCGCTTGCGGTCCTCGACATCAATGGTTGATTCGACCTCCTGGTATGTTTTGGTGACAATGAGGTAGTGTGAAAAGTCGTACGGCTCCTTGTCCTCGACGGCGGCTTCGATTTCGTCAATCAGCATGCTGTATAAAGGCGGCGCGATTTCCGAAGGCATGTTAATGAGGCGCTCGGAAAATACCAAGCCAACCTGCTTTCCGCCAGCAATGAGCTCGGGGACTGCTGAAAGCGCCTCGTTCTTGCTGGCCTTTTCAACCAGGTATGCGAGCATCTCCTTCATGGGCTCCTTTTCGCGGTGCTCATAGGTGTTGAGCGCTGTAAGCATGGCATAGGCATCCGTTTCCTTGCCATCAGCCTTGACCGTGGACCCAATTGTAGCTTGCGACAGGATAAGGTCCGCCATGGCCGACATGTTGAAGAGATTGGCGTCGACATCGAAGAGCTGACGTAGCAGGGACTTGACCCCGTGGAAATCGATTTCCGGGTCGAAGTTGAACCATTCAAAGTCGACATCGACCATGTCGAAATCCTAGATATGTTCTAGTCAGCTCATTGTCACCTGCTTCCAGCCGACCCGACTGCAGTGATGCTTCATCTTACCTCGCCGTCACTTCCGTCCTCTTCCATCTTATCGACGGTCTTGTCTGCAGGAACATCAGACTTTCCGTCTTGTTCTCTTGAGCGTTTTTGACCCATGATTGGCACAGTTTTATGTACAGACGGAGCGTGCAGCGTTTGATACTTGCAGATTGACGGCCCAGGACTTAAAAATCTTGAGGCGTAGCTACAATTTTGGTTGGCCGCCCCGCACTAGCCTTGATTCGGATGGAGACCTTACTCGCAGCTCAACCATGGTTCGCGCGGGCTGTGAGCTAGCCACCCACCGCCCGCCGCGCTTCGTCAGCTGGCGCTGTCAACAGCTCCGCAGAGGATACCTCTCCGACCAGCCTCTCAGCTTGCGTCACTGAGGAGCACCACCAAAAGCCGGCAACCCAAGCAGCTCAAGTCGGCCATTAATCAACCACAGGCCACCAGCCGCATTGCGATCAACGCATTCAGCCTTTTCCCGCGTGATCAAATCTTTTCCCCGGCGGCAGCGCGCGACTGGAGTCCGTCAACGTCATTGCCGTTCCCCCTCGTGCTACGCCATCCACAATGGACTACAGCTCGTCAATCCACGAGACTGACGATCCCGCGGGAGAGTCACCATGGGGCAACTCGCCGGGCTCCTCTCCGAAGCAGAGCCGTACTGGATTTTCTAACCTGGCCGGCGAGCCGATATCGTCGCCGTTCCCTTACGCATCGCAAGACTCGAACGGGCTGGACAACTCAGTCGAATCGGAGGGCTTTCCACGACCCGGAACAGCCACGACTGCATCGGACACGGAGGTCGAAGCGGAGGACCCTGAGCCTGTCGATACACAGGACAGTTATGGCGAAGATGAAACGACGGCAGATGTCGAGAGCCAGCCCGCTGCTACACCAGTACAGCCTCAAGGTGATGCGTCTTCGGCGGATGCCAGCCAAGAGCAGCAACCCCAGAAGCCCACTCAGCCCCAATACAGGTTACAAGTAAAGATAACGGGCCTTGAGAGGACTGGGAAGAAGGATCCTTTGCTGCGATTTGATGTTTACGTATGTATTTCCTTGTCCCAGGACGGCTTTGCACTGCTGACAGGCTACAGACCAACCTCCCCCGATTCCGCACGTCCCAATACCGAGATGTCCGAAGACTTCACTCCGAGTTTGTCAAGCTTGCCGATCACCTTATATCCGCGAACCCAGAAGCACTTGTCCCTGCCGTCCCCCCTGCCGTAACATCCGCCGGCGCGGGTACCGACGAGGACGAGACTCGCGTCAAGGTCCTGATGCAACGATGGTTCAACTACGTCTGCAGCAGTGATGTCTTGATGAGAGATGATGAAATGATACTCTTTGTTGAATCCGACTTTGGCTACAGCCCATTAGTCAAGATGAAGCAGCCTGCCACCGGAGTTCGAAGAAAGATACTCAAACAATTCGCTCCTCCTCCCGACGACACGCCAGAGCTGGCTGATGCCCGGCCTGCTGTCAAGCTCTTCTATCTCCTAACTATGGACGCGGGACACAAGGTGGACAAGATGGTAAAGGCTCGTCGAGGTACGTTATTTCACTCCGCGCGGTAAATACAGGGCTAACCTTCTGCTCAGGACTGGGCTTGTCGGAATCTGACTTCGGCGTCAAGCTCGGCACCATGAATGTGCAAGAACCGCACCCGGGATTGGCAAATGCGTATCGTAAATTGGGCAAGGTTATTCAAACTGTCGGCGATTATCACGCCGCTCAGGCCACGGCGGAGGCATCTACAATTGGCGATCCGCTGCAATACCACTCGCAAGACGCGCTCATTGTCAAGGAGACCCTAACGAATCGACAAATCCTTACCCGAGAGTTTTTGCAAGCTCAAGAAGTCAGAAGGAGCAAGCTTAATGCCGCAGACCGACTGAAAGGCAGCACCAGTGTACGACCGGAAAAGGTTGATGAAGCCATCGCAGCGCTTGAAGATGCCACTGCCGCTGAAACGAACCTCTTCAACAAGACAAAAAAGGTGACGCAGAATCTAGTTCAGGAACGCCGCAAATGGTTTAGCAGAACCGCAAGTGACCTGCGCATGAGTGTTAGGGAATATGTGCTGCGGGAGATTGAGGCTGAGCGTCGCACGTTGGCGGTGCTGGAAACCGTACGCGCAGATATTCGCGCCATTGATGCATCAGGCGGTTTAAGTCGCCTCGGCCGAGAGGCTCACCCGACGGTCCGCAGGTCCAGCATGGCCGCCAGTCAAGGACCAAAGGGCGACGCTTGGAGCGGCGTTCCTCGCCGTACAGACGCCAGCAACCGCAGCACGTCGGCCAGCTTCATGAGCAAGGTATCTGAAGATGCCGAGGGCGACGATTCACAGCAGGATTCTAACCAGCAAGGAGCTGGTGGGCGAGCTAGTCTAGCTGGTGTCAATGAGGAAGAGGACGACAATCGCATCGATGCGAGAAACGCAGCAAGCCGCCTGGCGACTAGCACCTTCTAGAAGCAAGCCGGGAGGGCTTTGTAAAGTTTCGTCTAGGAGCTATCATTTCATATGCTCTGTTAAATTAGCCAATTCGAGTTTCAAAAATTTGCTTCGTTTCAAGCCATCTGTATTTCGCCTGTTTGTTGTGACTCATGCCACGGAACATTGGGGCCTGTACAACGCTGAGACCGGAGACTTCGGCAAAAGGCTAAAGTCGGTAGTTAACCTTGCACACAAGCATCTCAGTGGAAGAACAAGCCTTTGGTAGAAAAACAAAAATAAATATTTTAAACGAGTTCATACCTCATATAATAGTAGAAAACTCTTATATTTGAAGAATTATCTCTATAGATGCCAGTGAATTGCGAAATAGAAGTCCAAAGCCGCATGATTTAGGGTAACAGCGGGAACTAAACATGTGGATCTGGCCATATAGTGTAAAATAATCAGTCAACTTTCAACTAGCGGCCATAGATTAGCTGGGAGATCGTCAGACTGAAGTAAAACTTCAATCCTACGGATGCCTATCTGAAGGTCGTGTGTTCGAGTCACACTGGCCGCAAGTTATTTTTTTGCCATTTTGCGCAATTTATCGCACTCTTTCTAAATTGTGCTATGATAGTAGCAGTTTACTTTTTTCTGCTTTCTGTGGCTTTAGGACTCTAAATAAGGCAAGATGCAATATGTTCGCTTATATTTATCTCAGAATATCCTGCAAGAAATTGTCCTCTATCCCCTTCCACTATTCGTATGCCGAGTGTACTGTCTTGTCTTGTACTGGGTTCAGCCTAATTCCTCTCTGCCGATGCCTGTTTCCATCGTAGGCAACTGTACTGAACTCTTTTTGACTAATATTAGGCAATATAACAAGTGTCGCTCCTGACACTGTAGGAGGCCTATATATCAGCGCTGATAGTAGCTGATGGTAAGTGATATTATAGCTGTATTGATAAGTCGTTAGAGATATTCGTTTATCCTTGTCACAGGCAATTAACTTCTTTGGTAAATATAATAAAAGGAACAGTCGGTCTCTCGTCAGGCTGGATTCTGATATATAAAAGCCGACAGAAAAACCGGCGTCATAATAAATACAACATGGTGCCTTGTAAAAATTGCAAACAGGTGCTCAGCCAACCTTCGGAGTCCTGTGTTCGCAGCCTGGAGACGAGCAGCTGGCGAGAGAGGGTGATGACATGTATAAGAAAAAATAAGCCGGTCGGAAATAACTCGGCGGCCATAGATTAGCTGGGAGATCGTCAGACTGAAGTCAAACTTCAATCCTACGGATGCCTATCTGAAGGTCGTGTGTTCGAGTCACACTGGCCGCAAAGTTACTTTTTTTTTTGCTCCTTTATACAATTCTTTTTGTCTGTTGCTGGTCAATACCCATTATCAGCTTAAGATTCTTTTTCTCTGTGTGTCATGTTTTATTCTATAATTACATTCGCTTTAATGCTGCGTCAGAGTTGATCAAATTCGGTGGGCAATACGTTGAATTCATGGTACTGTATTGACAGTCGTCTATTGTATAAATTACATCTTTTCGTCATCTCGTAACGCCATCCGTAAACTCCTCGAAATTGGCAAATGCAGCCACTTCAAATAAGCAAGTCTCCTGCTCCCGGGAGATTGAACGAGCCGCCTGGGTAGTCGCCCCCTCGCCTCTGTGCTTTGCTCGATTCCACAATGTTGAACTTCTTGCCGACATCGCGGGCCTGGCCCACGCTCTGCATCAGCGTGCTCAGCATATCGACAAGGTTGACATCGTTTGTTTCCGTAGCGCGTTCCTTCTCAAAGGACTCGCTGTCGGACGGAATGACCAGGTCGAGTCGGCCGACAAGTGCCTTGATTTGGCGCAAAACTGTGAGAGACGGGGTGGCCTGGTCGCCATCGGTATCCATGCTGCTTGATTCTGCCGTCTCGCCGTTGATAAAAGATGGAGGGAGTCGCTCCAAGTACGCTACAAGCAGCTGGATTCTTGATTGCAGCATCTTGATGGCATTGGCTTTGGCCGTGACAGTAGCAAGCGTTTCCTCTTCCTCTCGTGTGAGAGCTGGGCCGTCTTCATCGGCTGCTGACGCACCCTTGAGCTCTTCTAGCTCGCTTTCGACTAGGCGGCGTTTACCTTTGCCGTTCGATTCGACTGAACGTGACGGTTTTTCGTCCTTTGCTGCCACAGCTGCGGCGCTTCCTCCACTGCCAGCAACGTAGTTCATGCTAATCATTTCCGTTTCGTCTGTTTCGACAGAGTATGGCAGTTCGCGGAACTTGAGCTTGAGCGGTCGCTCGCCATCATCCATCCGCTTGTCCTCGCCGTCGTTATCGCCTCTGGACTCGTCGGCTTCGTAGTTGCTTTCGAAGATGGTGAGAGGCAGCTTGCTGCCCACTGAATGATGAAGAACTTCCTGCGGGTGAAAGCCGAGCAGGATGGCGGATTCGTTCCATCGCTCTAGTATTTGGTTGTGCACCGGAAGAATCGTCGTTGTCGGTCCGTCAGCGGGGAGTAGTGTGTACCAGCCGACAAAGTCTAGTTGGCGGTCCTTGTGGACGGTAACCACTGCAAGATTGTTAGTAAAGCATACTCCGGTAGGTCCCAGAAGCTACTGACTCTGCTCTAGTCTTGCGGCAAACTTGTTCTCGTCGAGCAGATAGCCACCATCCACGTCCGGGGCTTCTCGAAGGTGGCACTCGAACGCGTGCTCTACTGTTATTTCTCGACCATTTTGCTGGCCAAGTAGCGCACCGATAATCGGCCCAGTTTGCTCTCGAAGGGTATGTCGCGTAATGTAGTCGGAGATGGTGAGGAGCACGAGCGGATGCAACACAGCGTGTAGCTGAGAGCTCCTTTGCGATGATATGAGTGGATTGGAGCTCGACGCCTCCATGGTGATTCGAAAGGCTGAGCTGGGCTGCGAAACAGGCCAGTACCGCTTTCGAGAGTATTGGAAACGATGTTGCGATGGAAGATGCAAAGGTGAAGTGGTTGGCGGGATGGGCGGTGGCGTAGGTGGGTGGGTGCCTGTCGTGTTGGAGCTTGCCCCGCGTTGGGTACCTGGTAGCTCAGTGACGCAAACCTGCCTGGTTTCGTTTGTCTGAAGCACACCACACCACCCGCTGGTAACCCGGTAGCCTTTGTGCAACAACGAGTGCCCTGCATAACGCTTAACCCAATATTCGAAAACATACTTGGAAAGAATATAATCGCAATTTCACCGATCTCTATTGTCTGCGTCCGCGCTACACCTCATCCATTGCTGCAATGCCCTGAATCATGGCAGTCTTGCGGCTCGAAAAACGTTTGAAGAGCGATGGCTGAATTAAAGCAGCTTTTGGAGCGTTATCGTGCTGCCTCAGAGGCAATCGGCAACGCACCTTTGAGTGAATTACTAGGCTTTGACCGAGCAACAGAGAATGGCGGCGACTCTGATTCCATTGGCATGGAGGAGTTGCTCCAGCGTCAGGCAAAGCTTCTAGTTAGGCTACACGATTCCAAACATCGTCACATTGCCGACGCAGACACCACGAATATGAATCTACTTTCTCGCCGACTGGATGACCTAGCCTCTATCTCCATGTCAAAGTTCTACGCATTCAGACATGACATGCTTCCTCATTATTGGCGCCAGATATATTGCGACACTCTCATACTGAGTACCTACTATCGTTTACTTTACTCCTTAGATAAAGAGAGCCCTGTATGGGAGAGCGAGCTGGATGGAATCGTCGAGAAGCTTGACCGCGCAGTCATCGTGGCCGGAGGAGCTGGAAAGCTGCTTGGTGCAAGATGGATTGAGCAGACTCTAGAATTAATGGAAGTGGCTTGGGACTCAAAAAATCAGGACATTGAAAGACCAAGAAAGCGCGCCAAACAAGAAAACGATGGCGTCCAAAGCAGATTTTCGGACTCTGAGCCGTATGGTAGGCCGAATCTCTCTCAGGCATGCCCGAGACACAATGGATGGAGTATACAGAAATTCGAGGACTACATGAACAAAGGAAAGGGCGATCCGAGACCAGTTGTTTTTACAGACCTCATCAACGATTGGCCAGCATTACAGGACAGTCTCTGGTGTAAGCCTGACTACCTGTTGTCGAAGACATTCGGCGGCAGGAGACTTGTACCCGTAGAAGTTGGACGCAGCTACGTTGATGAAGACTGGGGACAAGAGCTTGTCCCGTTCAAAGAGTTCTTGAAGCGCTACCTTGACCCAACCTTCGGTGAGGCGGAGAGTCAACGTGATGCCGATAGGCAAATCGGCTATTTAGCCCAGCACAGCCTGTTTCGACAGATTCCCGCACTTCGGAATGATATTCAAGTCCCAGACTTCTGCTGGGCCGATGTGCCCGGTCACCCAACAGACGTATCAAAGAACCAGGCGCCCGTCGATGTGCCGTCGCTCAATGCCTGGTTTGGTCCTGCGAAAACGATAACTCCTCTTCATACGGATGGCTACCATAACCTACTATGCCAGGTGGTCGGGACCAAATACGTCCGTCTATATCCTCCAAGTGCCACGTCACGCATGCGACCGCGGCCACCAGAGAATGGCGTCGACATGAGTAATACCAGTGAACTTGACATCGGTGTATTGGAAGGTTGGGATCAACCGAGTACAGAAATTGACGAAGAGACAATGGTCAAATTACGCGAGGAGGTTCGTGATATAGAGTATCATGAATGTATCCTGGGACCGGGAGACACGCTACTTATTCCCATAGGCTGGTGGCACTATGTGCGTAGCTTGAGTATAAGCTTCAGTGTAAGCTTCTGGTGGAATTAGAAGGGCAAGGATTCGGTGAAGATATTAGTTGTGTATACATATTATCTCTATATATCTGTCTAATGAGTTGAGAAACAGTCATGACCATTTAACCTAACGCCTGGAATTTGCAATTGTTGCTATACGGACTCCTTTTCCCCGAGAAAGAAAAAGACAATTGTGCCACTACTCGCTGATAGCCTGTTTCTCAGCATCCTGCTGAGGCTTTGCAGCCTCGGGTTTCTTGATTGTTTTCCACTCGACACCGGCAGAAGAGAGCAAATGCATCGCAGTTATCGCAATCGATGCAATAAATATTCTGGTGATGGCGTAGTTGTAAGCTTGCAGAACCTGGCCAAAGTACTTGTCTGGTACAACGGAATGCAGCTCTGTAGCACCAGTCTTGACAATCTGCTCAGCGTTGAGCCCGGGGATATCGGAGAGCTTGGAGACGAGGACGGTGCTGAGAATGGTTTGGCCAACAGAGACGAAAATAGCACCACCTAGCTGCTGCGCAAAGAAGGTAATGGCCATGCCTGTAGCAATCAACTTCTTCTCGACAGTGGCTTGGACAGAGAGGTTGGCGGTCTGCATGCCAAAACCAATGCCGAAGCCGACAAGGAACTGGTATGCAATCCACTTGGAAGACCCCGTCGAAGGATTAATGGTTGTAAGAAGGCCTTCACCGACGAGAACGACGCAAGGACCAAAGATCATGGGGGGTTGAAGTAGCCCGTCTTTTGTGTGATGATGCCCGAAATGATGGAGGCGACGACCAGGCTGAGAACGATCGGAATTGTGTAGATGCCGGACTTGACAGGGCTGACACCCTTTGTGGTTTGGACTATAAAAGCCACGTTAGTTATGCGGCGAAGATACTAAGAGGGAGGAATACGTACACCAGAGTGGCAAGTAGTAGATGATAAGCATCATACTGCCCGCAAGGAAGAACATATAAAAGGTGGCGCAGAACATGGTTCGTTGCTTGATGAGCGCCCAGGGCAGCGAGGCTGACTTGGGCATCAGCACCTGAACAACGGCAAAGGCAACAGCGCCGATGGCGAAGAAGACAAAGAGAATGATGATGCGCCAGTTGCTCCAAGCGTACGTTGAACCACCCCATTGGAGCGCGAGCAAGAGGCAAACAATGCTGGGGACGAAGAAGAATGTTCCCAGAGGGTCGAGCCTCACCAGCTTCTGCTTATTCGATAGAGGTTCGATGGTGTTTTTAGGGAACTCAAAGATGAAGAGGAATGCAAAGGCGACGACGCCGATGGGCAGGTTCATGTAGAAGCACCATCGCCAAGTGGCTCGCTCTGTGAAGGCGCCACCGATGAGGGGTCCGGCGACAGAGGCGACACCAAAGACAAGGCCAAACATGGCTGTTAAGTAGTTAGCTTTGGACTGATACTTCGATATGAATGAGTGAAATAACATACACTGGAACATCGGCCGCTTGTGGAGCGGCACAAGAGGAATAATTGTCATCATGGAGCCAGTCATAATACCGGCGGAACCCATACCCGCAACAGCTCGGCCAAAGATGAAGACGGGAGAAGTGGGCGCAGCGCCGCAGATGGCTGAGCCAACTTCAAAGATGAAGATGCTGGAGAGAAAGGTCCATTTGAGGTCGTAAAAGGTGTAAATGCGACCAAATAGGAGCTGAAATGCTGCAGTCGTCAACATGTAGGCGGATCCATACCAGCCGATATCTCCCAGGCTCTTGAACTCGTCTGTAATTCTGGGAATGGCTGTGGCTAGAATGGTTCGATCGAGGGCGACAAGAAACATGGATGTGAATGTCGACAGGACTACCAGCCAGAACTTGAGAGTCTTTGGCTTGTACAAGTCTTCGGACTGGTCTTGTTGCTGTGGTTGCGCGGCAGGCTTCTCATCACTCGAATCGGCGAGTACTTGGTGACTTGCTGGAGTTGCCGCACCGGACGGTAACGACTCGTTGTGTGCGTCTGTCATTGCGGAGTGGCGGTGCTCTTTGGTGTTGTCTATTGTGGTCTGAGACGATAGAGACTTGGCGTCTACAGTGTTGTTGGATGGGGTCGCATCCACCATTGCAGTAGCGATTTAGAAGAAGAATTATAGGCGCGAAGAAATATTGTAATGGAGAGTGATATGCGATGGGAACTTGGACTCTTGGTTTACTGCTGGTAGATATTCACCAATGAAGTCTTGGCTGACAGGGTAGGCATCACGAGGGATTATATACAAAGAGTCATTGTTCTCGGCGTCGGACGAGTTAAACAGGGGGGGAACCGATAAAAAAAATTGCCTGACCCATAATGAGGGTATCGGGACCTGAAAATTAGGATCCCATTATTTGTCTCCGACGTTGGGGCACCGGGACCGCGCAAAAAGAAAAAGGTTGCATCTCCGGACAAGGGGGACTTCCACCATGTAAGCGCCCCAAAGTGCCCTGCGGTAGGTGTCTCGGGTACGAGTGATACAGTTCGCCTCCGTGACAGGTGGCGCTAAGCCGGATTGGGACGAATAAGGCTGCCAAGGCTCTACCAGAAATCCCCCGCTCGGGACCGAAGCACCCAACTCCATACCCGGCGACTCCAACGGCGTGCGACACGCAACACGCAATGCTTGTGTGACGCATAACTGGCTTCGCGACGAAATCCGAGTCTAGAGTCATCCAATTGGAAAAGGAATCCTCACTCGTGGCTTCGCTTCAATTGTACCGCGACGCCTGATTGATAAGGCATACGTGAAGGAAGCCGGCACGGAGTAAACTCTGTGCACGGCGTCATCGTCCGCCATTTTCGTTTTCTACCTCGCAACCGGGGAGCCACAAAGCCACTCACTACACAGTACGGAGTACATATCGCTCTTTGGTTTCGGTCCCGCCAATGGTCCCTCTGTGACGTGGGTTTGACACACCACGCCTCATACTATCAGCCCTACGCGCAACATCCGCAACCCACGGACTACCGGCCTGCAGCTCAAACGTCAGACACTTGGCGGGTAGCTGCAACCGGACCACCCAAGCCAAGCCGGGCCCCCTTGGAAAAACTAACGGGCCTAACCGGCCAGCGGGACCGATCTGCGGATAAATATGGCCTCGCAGTACCCGACAAATGTCCCCGGTGAGGATGGCACCGTTCACCCACCACCTCAACAGCCGCAGCAGCCGCCACCCCCGGCAGATGGTCCCGCCTTCATGAAGCTCACTCGTGGTACCAGCTGTGTATTGTGCCAGCAGCGCAAGGTTCGGTGCGACAAGAAGAAGCCATGCTCCAACTGTGCCAAGGCCGGCGTGGAGTGCCGTGTTGTTCCGCCGCAGCCGCCGCGGCGCAGGAAGAAGCGCCTGCAAGAAAAGGACCTTCTTGAGAGACTGCGCAAATATGAAGCCTTGCTCCGCGAAAACAACATCAGCTTCGATGGGGTAGACCATGATACCCGTGGCAATGAAGTTGACGAGCTCGAAAACGACTTTGAGAACTTGAAAACCACACCAGAAGACAATGCGTCACCGTCTTCAAGCACTGCAAGGTTTGTGATGAGTGCTTATTACTTTTTAACGCGGCCTTCTAATTGTGTCACAGCAGATGGACCCCGGGCCCCATGTTTTCTCTCCATAGAGACGTAAGCCACTCGTATTTGTTCCTGCATGTTGGCCCATCTAACCAGTCATAGTTCCACGGGCATGAGAATACTGCTCACGACTCTTCAGATGACGAGTTCGACTACTCCATCATCTATCGTGCATTTGACAAAATGTTTAGCAATCAGGACCCGTTCCAGTTCTTGCTCAGCGGACACAGCCAGCTTTCGTCCATCACCGACGCTCATCCTCCCACAATCCACATTCTTCAACTGTGGCAGATTTATATTGACAATGTCAACCCTTTATTCAAATTGACTCATGTACCCTCAGTACAGCAAGAGCTCATCAAGGCAACATCTAACCTGGAGAATGCGCCAAAGAATATAGAGGCCCTCATGTTCGCCATCTACCTCATGGCTATTACGTCACTGGACGAGGAAGAGGTCCAGATTCGGTTCCAAGCATCTAAACATGAGCTGCTAGGGCGCTACTTTGGGGCGATTCAGCAGGCCCTTGTGAATGCCGGGTTCATGCGATCACGAGACCTCATCACCCTACAAGCATTCTTCCTCTACCTAGTACGTACTGCGCTTGACATTGATCGGAACGAAGCAGGCTCTCTAACATGCACCTAGTTTGCAATTCGGTGGTTCTTAGATCCCCGGCAAGTCTTCAATATGATGGCAATAGTAGTGCGTATTGCCCAGCATATGGGCTTGCACCACGATCCGGAGGGGCACGGCCTGTCCGCCATGGAGGTTGAGCAACGACGCCGGCTGTGGTGGACCATCGTAGCTTACGACCGTCGAATCGGAGAAATGACGGGCGCAACTGTTACGGCACTATCCCCTGGCACAGACACGAAGCTACCTCTAAACATTAATGACGCAGATTTGTATGCTGAAGGCAAGGACCTTCCGAAGGCGCACGATGGTCCCACCGAAATGCTATTTTGCCTCAGCCGACTGGAAATGGTTACGGCGGTGACAGACCAATTCAATCGCGATATCATCAGACCCCTGACAGTCACCAAGTCAGGTCTCGCCGAGAAGATTACTATCCGCCTTGCCGGCCAGTATTCGCCCACGTACACGATTGACGGGTTCTGCGCGCACATTGAAGGCACGTACCTGGTGCACTGCGACACGCGCATCCCACTGCACTTCTTCACGCAGATCATGGCACGTCAATCGCTGTGCCGGACGCGGGTGCTTGTGTACCTCGTGCGCTTGGCGCATTCGGACCCAAGCACAACTGACGAGGCGGAGCGGGAGGACATTTTCTCACAGGCGCTGCAGATGGTCGAATATGACAATGTTGCTCAGTCGTCCGAGTCGATCAAGCATTTCAGGTGGTACACGATGCACTACTTCCCCTTCCCCGCGTACATGTTTCTCGTCAACGAGCTGCGCTACCGCGTGTCCGGCCCGATGGTGGACCGGGTGTGGCAGGCGATTTCCAACAATCATGAACTGCGGGGAATGCTCAACAACCTACATAGCCCCATGCATATCGCCTTTGGCCACCTGTTCATCAAGGCATGGAGGGCTTATGAGACAGCCTCAAACGCTGCGGGCGTGCAGCCAGCCAAGCCCCGGTTCATTTTGATCCTCGAAGACAAGGCAGAGAAGAACCGACAAATAAAGGCAGGCAAGATGCCCGACCCAGCTTTGACAGCCGAGCGCATTAGTGTGCCAAAGTCGTCACCTTCAAGCTCACACCACACACCGTCATCTCACCCGGATAGCGGAGTAGCAACAATGACCACGCCGCCAGTTGACCAGTCGCCTGTTGGCCCTGGAGGCAGCAGTAGTGGCGGGGCCGTATACGGTGCACCACCGCAGATGGTTGCCTCGGGTATGGAGGACACAGAAATGGACTGGGCCTACATACTGTCGGGATACCAGGACGGAAGCTTGTTTGGCGGCGGGTTCTTTGGAGGGATGCCCAATGTAGGCGGCGGTGGCGGCAACGGCATGGGCGGGATGGGCGGGATGGGTTCTGCGCCTGGGCCTGGCGGAATGAACATGTTTGGCAACCAATAGGGGAGTAGAATAAGGTTTTTTGTTTTGTTACTGGCGTAATGGATGGAAAACACAGGATATTATATAGAGATCTTGGGAGACGGGGCTGATGAACCACGCACCTTACCACAAATGTAATGATAGTATACGGAAAATAACTCAATTCATTAACTGCACCATGTTTACCAATAAATACATGGGTTAAATCCACATCTATATAGCCGTATGATCTATGAGGGAGCAGGTTATACGCCCAAAGCCAACACCAAAAACACCGGGATTCCGACCCATCAAGCCAAAATTGGCAATAGTTTAACAAGCATAAAAGCAAAAAACAAGAAGACAGCACCGATTTTTCTGCACCCTCACGCAGGTGGCTTTTGTGCATATGTATCCGCCCAGTCGCAGTAGGCATGAATCTCCGGATTGTTACAGGCGTCCAGCAGCCTCTGGCCGAGGGCATTGGCCTCTTCGTCGTCCAGGCCGAGCGCCTCGCGCTTGGCGAGGACAGCAATGGCAAAGTCCATGAAAATGGCCTGGTGGAACATGCCGGCCTCACGCATCTTGGGGTTTTTGTGCCAGCGGCCGAGTGGAATCTTGTTCTTCTTCTGGACAATGTTGATAAAGCCCGCTTCGTGGAGGAGGTCGGGCAGGTCGGCGACGACGTGCAGACTCCAGCTGTAGAGGGCTGTAAAGGGCCCGGCGACAACGGTGTAGAGCTCGTTGACTGGGTGCTGGGGGTCGGTGGTGCCGTCGTCGGAGTAGGCGGTGGGGAAGATGTCGTGGCACTCTATCCAGCCGCCTGGTTTTAGTTTTCTGGGAGGTGAGTGTTAGTCGGTGATGCTGATTTGGAGCGGTGGACCAAAAAAGAGAAGGCGATACGCACTCAAAAATGTTAGCTATCAGCTTGCGAGGGTTGCGTATTACTTGCACTAGGAAGCGGCAGTGGATTAGGTCGGCAGAATCGTATATGGTGGTCCAGGGGCGGTGGTCGTCTTCGAGATCCTCGACGCGGAACTCTAGATTGGGAGGCGCCCAGCTGGGTTGGATGGCGGATATGTCTGTGCCGATCACCCGGGCACTTGGGAACTTTTCGGCGACTGACGAGAAGAGCAAGATTAGAGGATGAAGTGGGAGGGAGAGGGTTGGGACGACACTAACCTTCAAAAGCCCAGAGGCCCGTTCCGGTGCCGAGATCGACAATCTTTTGCGGGCTGTCTCCTATGGGGGCGATGAAGTAGTGGCCGTGCAGAATGTAGTCGAGGTAGAGGCGGTGCTTGATGCCTTCACGAAGCTGCTCGGCCTCGTCATTGGGCAAGCCATAGCGATCGGTGACGATGCCTTGATATCGTCTGCAGAGGGTTTCATGTGAGCGAGTGTTGCAGATACAGGGACGGAATGAGAGTAACCACGGGTGAGAGTGAGGGTGACGTACCGGCCGTGCTCATAGAGATTGACTAGGCGATGGGTTTTTATCGTTGTGAATTCCGATTCGCCGATAGACGACGCATAGTCAGAGGTGACTTCGTCGTCGGGGTACCCGGCCATGGTGGAAAGACGGCCGAGCAGCTGAGAAAGTTTTGGATGTGAAGGATCCGGGGAGGCAATGGACAACGTTCTTGGCCGTTGCTCACACACCGGCGATGCAGGTGGCGGCGCGGGACGGTTGCAGGCGCATATGCCTGAACCTAGTCGAGCTGGGGGCCCTGTATAGGTGGCGCAACGTGCGTGTCGTCCTATTCAGCGACGGGGGAGGGAGAGAGGAAGAAACAGTGTGGGTGTAAACGACGTAACAAGACGTATGAAAAGGTGCACACGAGCGAGAGAAAGGGCGAGAAGTCCCAGCTGCCAAGGAGAGGAGCTCTTCTGCCGGTTGTCAGTGGGCGAAGCGTCGCCTCGCTGTGCAGATGCCAAAGGCGGAAAGCGAGAGCCGCCGAGGCGAACCGAAAAGTCGGAACTGGTCCCACTGAAAGATGCTTGGGGCAGCCTGTGACCTCTGCGCTGGGACGGGGACAGGGACAGGGACAGGCCGGGCTGGCATGGGATATTATAGGATAGGACGGAGGACGGGCGAAAGCACGGTGTGGCGAACGGCGAGCGAGCGGCTTGTGCGTGTACGAGTAGTGGTCCAGCTCTCCCGCTCCGAGGCGCCATTTATCATCAGAGTAGGTTACGTTAGCGTAGCGTTGGATACGCTGGGTTGGCTACTTAGGTCCGGCGCTAGGAACGGTTACGGCCCATCGCGTTGTCTACAGGGCGAGGAGAGTGGGCAGGTGATGGTGTACTCGAAAACGCGGGGGGAGGCGGATTGAAGCATGTGCTGTAATGCCTTTATTGGTGGCGATACATGGTTATGAGTATGTTTTTGCACCCTGTAGAAACTCCCGTTTGCCGGCAGTAGAGAAAGGGCAGCTTGGAAATCGGGCAAGACGGCGGTTGGGATTGGTAGTGCAAACAAGGATCGGCAAGACATGTGGCGTCTGCGTGTAGATTAGTTCTGGATGATGGGCTGGGGGGTTACAGTGGGTGCTGGAGGGGCAGTGCTGAATCTGGTGATTGGCGGTGTACATGAGAGGAGAAAGTTTGGGTTATCTGGAGGAGTATTCGACTCCAAGGTCTTCCTGAGCTATAAGTGTTGTTGTAATTAGATATATGGGCGTTGATTGAGCTGTGAGGATGGTTCTCATCTGTCATTGCCTACCGTAGTACAAGTCCGTCTTGGCCGCTAAGCGACCTAATCTTGCCTCTCTGGTCGCTGCTATGCACGGGAGAAAACATTTCATTCGAAAGAAAATATTACCGACGCCATCCTTTAAACCAGTCCAAGCTTTTTTCCAATCCATCCAATCCCTGCAAATGAGGCTGTGATGCCTGAAAATATGATCAGGAACCCATAGCCACTACCATACGCGAAGCCAACACGATCTTTCCAATAATCAGACGCGACCAAAACACCACTTAGGGGGCCAGATATAATAGAGCCTATGCCTTTGCCAGCCGTGAAAAGCGCAATAACCATGCCAGTCTCCACGGGGTACGTCCGGCGCACCGAATTACAGCAGCCAGACCAGGTAGCAGGGTATCCTCCTGCGAAGAGTCCGTACGTAAACGCAAAGGTAAAGAAGACGGGTTGATTGACGGACAGGCTCCAGAACAGGAAAACAGCAGACACTGTTCCCAGGGTGCAGAAATTGATGGCAGTTGTGACGTGATAGCGATCGACTAACCATCCAACAAAACTAGCGCCCAATACATTGGCGCCGTTGCAAATCGAAACCGCAGCCGTTCCTGCAAGAGGAGACCATCCTTGTGCCACGGCAAAGGCTAACACGAATTTGAATTAGCATGGTTCGCCACAGACTTCGACTAGCGGAGACCTACACGGCATATATAAAAGCGGCATAAAATAGCCTAGACTTTGAATGACATTGCCAACGGACAAAATCCAAAGCGCAGGGCTCTTCAAGAACTGCCAACGCAGCCTCTGACCAGCACTTCTAAGCTGATCAGTCTGAGGATACGATTTCAAGAAAAACATGGCAGGCGTTGTCAGTATCACGGATGCAATGACCCAAATGCGTAGTGCGGCGCGAAATCCCCAGGTGCGTAGGATCCATTGCATCAAAAATGGCACCACAACGCCGGCGGCACCGCCACCAGCAATGAAAATACCGTATGCTAGACCCTTCCTTTTATTGAACCACTCGTCAAGGTAAAGAAATGCTGGAAAGTAATGCAAGGAGCCGCCAAGCGCATAGAGCACACCCTGTGTTGCTTGGAGTTGCCCAACGGTGTTGGCGTATGAGGCACCCACCAGGCTAGCCATGGCGATGACAAAACCCACGGCGCTTATCTTCTTGCGTTGGCGAGGATACTTTCGAAGGACACCATAAACAAGGGGTGCCGTGATATACATCAAGCCCTTTTCAAGTAGTATGATGATTAGCAATGATGTCTCTTTTCAGAGCTGGGTATTGCAAACAAACAGTGGCAGTTGTTCCAATCGTGGCTAGCTGGTGTTTATTCTCAGCAAATTGCTCCAGACTGGCGTAGTACTCTTGGAAAACACCAAATGCGAACGGGAATCCTATGGGAGAATGCCAAGCGAATCAGTTGTGCACCTCGTGCAAGCAAGCAAGCAAGCAGCTTTGAGCAACCCACCCCAAACTAAAGCTTCCATTAACGTGCAGGCTGCTAACACCAGCCAAGCGTCCCTGCCACCATCGATGGGTGGTGCCGGTGCCGGTGCCGCCTCTGATTGTTCATCCGGGGCGATCTCCATTTGCTGTATTGGAGGCTCTTCCATCGTCATACAATTGTCCATGCTGTTTTAATATCTTGTTTTGCAACGGGAGGCCTGTACTGTACTGGTTCTACCCCGCTCATGACGTTTGGAACTTGCTTTAATAATGGACAGGAGCGTTGGCGTTGGCTGTGCCTATTTGCGGCCCGACATCGCTTTCACCACCAATTGAGAGGGTAGAGCGGGCTGAGTCAGCCACAGAAGGACCGGTTAACCGTCACCATATGTAGAGCTTGCTGCTGTGAAATCAACCAATTAAAAGCTAGATTATGATTGGATAGAATCAGCAGGAGACTAGAGAAAAGATGCTGTTTAGTAGGATATTGAGAATGATTGGTCCTGTATTTGTACTTGTAAGCTGCATGTGCGTGTTCCGTAGTCGTACAGTAAGTGCACGACGGTCTATTGGCCCCGCGCCGCCGGCCCGCAACCTGTCCGGGCTCCCACTGCCAGCCGTGACATGCCAGCCCACTCCGGCCGCACCTATTTGACGGCTGACGCGCGAGGCGCGTCGCTCTGCACCACGACCGCGTCTTCTCGTCGCGGTACAAACCACACCACACCCACACCCACAGCACCAACACACCTGCCAAAGGCTTGTGGCATTTTTCTACCTTTGCCAGTACCTTATTGCATCACCCATAGAATTACGGCCTGCCCACGCGCCTGGCCGCTTCCCTCTTCGTTTCTTGTATACAGGCGCTCATCATTATACATTGCATTTCATTACGCTACTACTACACCATATCGCATACGCATCAACTATTCGGCAGCTTTCGCGCGTGCCTCTGTCGCCGATAGAGGCAACAACCTTCGACCGCCACGCAACCTTCGAGCAACCATTCAAACGCGTTTACCAACGATACCCTCACGAGCCGGCTATTACCATCTCCCATACATCAATGAATTCAAGGCTCGACTTGTCCCGACGCCCGCATAGCCTTTAGCCGCCATGTATCTGCCGCGTTCATTACTCTCCAAGCTCTACATCCACCTGCAAAACTCACGGCATCCCCTCTCGCCGCCCGTTCTCATCCTCGTCGCCCTCGAACCCGACGCTCTCTGCGGATGCCGCATCCTCACCCGACTCCTCAAGCATGACTACATCCCGCACAAGATCCAGCCCATTGCCGGCTACTCGGACCTGGAAAAGGCCGGCCGCGACCTCGTCGCCCCCATGATGCAGTCTCAGGGCGGTGCCGGTGGTCTCGTCGTGTGCCTCGGTGTCGGCGGCATGGTTGATCTCGGTCCCTTGCTGGGTCTCGAGCCCGAAGGCGAGGAGAACCCCTACAGCGGCGTCGAGGTCTGGGTGCTCGACGCGCACCGCCCGTGGAACCTGGCAAACGTCTTTGGCGGCTTCCCGCTGAAACCTGCCGCCATTGACGACACGGGCTCCTACCAGTCGAGAAGTCCCGCCGGCGTGACGGGAGGCGAGATCGGTCGCGCCTATAGCTCCGAGACGGGTGGTATTGTCGTGTTTGACGACGGTGATATTGAGGAGGAACTTGTCGCGGAACGAAACGCCTATCTGGCGCTGGTCGAAATGCCTGATATCGACGACCAAGACCCAGGATTAAGCGATGACGACGACGACGACGCAGACAATCTTTTGGATCAACCGGTGCGAGCTGGCCAGAAGAGAAAAAGCTGGTCCGACGACAACGATGACCTTAGCGACGATGAAGACCGCCCACGTCAACGGCGAAGGAGCAACTCGGTAAGCCACTTTACGCGTCCACTCACCCTGCGCGTCAACGTTTCTAACCTGCACTCTGTATAGTCGAGCCCAATTCCAGACTCACCACCAGCACAAAGGCGACTCGTGTCTCTTATGGACCCAGATGCCGGGCTTTCCAGTGACCCCATCGAACCTCCCTCGGGAGCCCAGCTTCCTCCAGCACCGTCAGCGCGTGCCCTCCGAAGACGACTACAGCGATTACGGCGCGACAATGAAAATATTCTTCATCAATACTACCAAACAGGCTCGTCCTTTTCCGAGCCAATCTCATCCATGATGTACTCCTTGGCGTCCGAGCTGGGCCGAGAAGACAACGACCTCCTGTGGCTTACTATTGTCGGCGTAACCTCCATGGAGCTGTACGGCCGCTCGTCGGCTGGCGTGTCGGCGCCGGTTCGTACAACAGATAAGAACCGCCCCAAGGGATGGTTGGGGGTGAGGGGCGCCAGGCTACGTCAACTATTGCGCGACGAAGTGCGTCGTCTGAACCCCCCAGAGGTCGCAAACGGCCGCGTTACGCCAGAGAATACGGGCATTATCCCGACGACGGCGCGAAATCCCGAAGACACAGGCATCCGACTGTCACCAGAACCGCGCTTCCTACTGATCCGCCACTGGAGCTTATACGACAGCATGCTGCACTCGCCATACCTGTTTTCTCGCCTAAAGACGTGGAGTGAGACGGGTATCAAGCGACTACACAAGCTCCTGGCCAAGATGGGCGTCAGTCTGGCGCAGTGCAAACAGAGCTATACGCACATGGACATGATGCTCAAGCGCGAGCTCCGGGCGAAGCTGCTCAAGTACGGCTCGCTCTACAACCTAGACGAGATGGTGCCTGCCGTGGAGACGGACGGCAAGGACCGTTCAGGAGCCAAAGATGGCTGGGGATTCGTGAGAAGCTGGGGCTGGCGGGCGACGCTGTCGGCCCAGGACGTCGGCGTGGTGATTGGGGCGCTCCTCGAGGTGGGCAAGCACGCGCAGGCTCTGGATCTGGCGTATGCCGCCAGCCAAGCCAACCAGGAAGCCTCGGACCAGGCAGAACTAGCGGCGCAAGGGGAGGAGTGGATTGCACGGTTCTGGACGGCGTATGATGCGCTAGAAAAGTAAGTACACCGTTCGAGAGGCAAGAGATGTCTGGATGCTAACATGCAATGTCTAGTATCGAAGCGCTGAAAGCTGGACTACCCACAGCACAGTTCCTGCACAGGGCCATTTACAGGACGGGAACGTCACTCATCAACAAGAAGCAGATCAAGCACCTGCGGGCGTTCCGACTGTGCGTAGTCAAGGACGGACCGGACGTGGCGCTGTTTACTCACCCAGCTGCCCTGACGAAGCTATCACTATGGATTGGCGAGGCACTGGCAGAGCAAGAGATGGAATCACAGGGCAAGCTGTCGCACGGCGGACGTGGAACACCGCTTGTCGTGGCTAGCCTAGACGAGAAGCGCGGCGTGTACGTGGTCGTTGGCACGGGAGGCGGCGGCGGGCCAGACTCGACGTTTGTAGACCGGGAAGCCGTCAAGATCCGACAGGCAGAGAAGCAGGCCAAGGCCAAGAAGAAGGAAGAATCACGACTGGCCAAAGAAAAGGTGCGCGAACAAAAGCGGGCAGCACGGCGGGAAGCTGGCGACGAGGACGAGGACGGGCTAGACACGGAGTCGGAGGGATCGGATGACTCTGACTCGTCGGACGAAGAGTCTGATAATGAGGAGGCGCACGAGAAGGGCTACGGACTGAACCGGTTCGGCAGCGCGTTCCAGGAAGTGGTGACAGAGACGAGCGCGCGGGTGCGAATAGACAGCTTTGAGCACAGCGTGGTGGAGGTCAAGAAGGAGGACCTAGGCGGGTTTCTGGAGAGCCTGAGTATGAAGGGAGTGGTTGGCTAGATGACGGGATGAGTAACGAAGTGGATAGGTGCATGTGCATAATGAGAAGCTTCAAGCGAGTTGGCTGTGATTTTGCATTTGGGATTATGGGATCTCGATGGGTTGGAAAGTTGGGAACGGGATGGATTTACAACGGGCGTCAATTGGGACGGCACATGGGATTGCAGACATTGTTTCTTTTTATGGACAGCCAGGGCATTGACGTTATTTTGATCCTGTTATGAATTAAAAAAAAAATATAAAAATTCAATACATTCGATATTTAGTCTTGGGGAGAGTGTGACGTGACCAAGTGTGTGTGGATGTATCGTAGCATGTGTGTAAGTCAGAGGGAGCCGACGGCGTGTCACAGAAAGACTGACATGTGAAGGATGATATTCAGTTATTACACTTGCTATGGTTACATTTATTTTTGTTAATTTTTCATCGACCAGGGTGCTTTTTTTTTTTTTCTCTTATTCACATCCCAGCGGGCGATTTATAATTGAAAGGGCAAATTAGGAGCCGCAATCCACAGCGGCTCGACAACCACCTCCCTACTTGGGCAATTGGGGCCAGGGTGTGCGAGCGCGGGAGGGGATTGTGGCTGTGCAAAAACCGAGCGAGAGTGGACGACGTTGAAGAATGGCCGTGTGTGTAATTGGGGATAAACACGTGTCTGTGTGTGTTGAAAGAAATAAATCTCCTAGGATATTATTTTTGTAGCAGTGTAGTATACGGTAGAACTTAATTGACTATGACAGATACATGTTCCTCGGAGACGTGCTCCAGGATCCATAAGTCGAGGAATCCAGAACGACATCGAATCCGCGGTCAGTGGGAATCACGTCCGTTGCTGCGGGATCGGTGCGCAAGGTCGTGCGTACGTCGTACTCGTACTACGGAGTTGCACCTCCCCACAGAACAAAGTGCCAGCCCAGCTCGGGCAGCCAGGTCGGCCAGCCAGGTCGGCCAGCTGGCAGAAACGCAAACGCGCAAACGGCCCCTCTCACCCACCCCCCGCCGCGCTGTTGCGAAGCGGGACTTGACGCCCCCGTGACACCTGGGACTGTGGTACCTACAGTAGGGCGGGCGGACCAGGCAAAAGGGTACTAAGGTACGGAGTACTGCTGCAACCTTGCTGTGCCCGCACTTTCACTGGTGACCCTGCCAGCTCGCTCGCACCTTGTCCCCTCCCAGCAGCACCGACCGACCTGCCTACTTGTACAAAACTAGGTTGGGTTCCTGGAGCCTTGGCGATCTGACATTTCCAACACTTGCCTCCTACCAACACCAACCCGTATCCTACAAAGACTACCTGTTGGGGCCTGACGGGAGAAGACCACCTGCTTTTCCTCTTCCCCCTTCTCCCTCTCTCTCTCTCCTCAACCGGCGCTACCGGCGGCTTCCGCTTGCCAACTTGCCCAACCGCCGCCGACGCCTCTCCATCTCGCACCCGAACTTGACAACGAACCTGACCGGGCAAACGACGAAGAGAGGACACGACGACATCTCTCCCAACGAGCAACGACGACTGCGCAGCTGCGCGTTCCATTGATTTTTCGCTGGCCAGTCTCCGAAACCACGACGAAACAAAACCAAGAGAGAGACCCGAACCCAGACCCGCGTCTCCCGAGCCCCAGGCCGCAACAGTCAAAAGGCGAGGCACACGCATCGACACGCACTCCCGACCCAAGGAAAAAGAATATAGAAAGAAACCCCTCCCGTCAAGATGGGAAAATCGTAAGTTTTGTCCTTTGTTCTTTGCTGCCTCTCTACTGCGCAGCGCAATTCCCCGCCCCTTTTTCTTTCGTTTCGTCTGGGTTCTTGTTACGCGCGCGCAAAGGAACAACCCACGCCCACCACCACACCCACCGCTCCTAGCTGAGCTTGGCTGCGTGGCGGCCGGCGGAACCGCCCATGCATTGGCAAACCGGGGACGCGCAAGGCGCTTACTCTGACGGAAATCCCGTTGTTGGCACATGCGCGTGGGAGACTCTGCAGCTGAAAAATTGCACGGATTTTGTCTCTGCTTTTTTGGCGACTTGCTTCTGGGCTGGTTTGGTTCCCGTCTCTGCGCTTCCCAGTTCTCGCTCGCGCTCCCTCCGAAAGCTGTTGGAGGCCGCCCCTCCCCCTCCTTGCTTTCTGGCCTGGCGCGCTGCCCCAAACTGGGCGGCGGTGGGGGTTTAAGGCTAGGGGACCAGACGTCATACAACTGCTGAGCCCGGTTTGCGCGCGCGGCCAGGCCACGACGATCCACGTCACTTTTTTGCCTGGTAGATGGCAGGATTTCATTTCACTGGATTTTATTCTGTTTTGCAAGCAGCTGCGCAAGTATCAAATGTGGACACGGACACATGGCTAACCCGGCTGTCTTTCGTCTGGCGCAGTCAGTCGAAGCTCTCGCAGGAACAGCTCCTCGAGCTGCAAAAGTCGACGCACTTTGACAAGAAGGAGTTGCAGCAATGGTACAAGGGTAAGTTTGGACGACCTCCCCCGAATCGATTTCCCTCTTGCTTGAAAACGGACGAGGCAACAATCTCAAGACGGGCAAAGGCGAGCCCGGCCGACGACATACGCTGACGTTGTCGCATAGGCTTCCTCAAGGACTGCCCCTCGGGCATGCTCAGCAAGCAAGAGTTTCAAAAGATTTACCGCCAGTTCTTCCCCTTTGGCGATCCGAGCTCCTTTGCCGACTATGTATTCAACGTCTTTGACAGCGACAAATCCGGCACCATTGACTTTAAAGAGTTCATCTGCGCCCTGAGCGTTACTAGCCGCGGCAAGATGGAGGACAAGCTCGACTGGGCTTTCCAGCTGTACGACATTGACGGCGACGGCAAGATTTCCTACGACGAGATGCTCCAAATTGTCGAGGCCATCTACAAAATGGTTTGTTTTTGTCCTCGCTGCGCTCGCTTTTTCTTGTCGCAAAGGTTACTAACTGACACGTAAACAGGTCGGCTCCATGGTCAAGCTGCCCGAAGACGAGGATACCCCCGAGAAGCGCGTCAAAAAGATTTTCCGCATGATGGACAAGGACGAGAACGGCAGCTTGGATCTGGAAGAGTTCAAGGAGGGCAGCAAGCGCGATGAGACGATTGTCTCGGCGCTGTCGTTGTATGACGGGCTCGTGTAAAGGCGGTACAGAGTAGAATGCCGTCCCATCTGGTTTCGAAAGACGAAAGAGAAAAAAAGTCCAAGAAAAAAAAATAAACGACCAAAAGGAAAAAAAAATAGGAATACAAAAACTTGAAAGTGGATTGTTTGTATAGACAGCGCATTGTATGTCTACCTGGTTCTTTTTTTTTTGGTCTCGTTTGCATTTCTGGTGTCGTTGTTGGTGTGTCGTTCTACGTTTGGCATTTGTAATGAGCATAATGGAATGTCTGTTGAATTCTGCATAGTATTCAACTCTTGAATATATAAAACTGTCAATTCTATTACTTGCCACTTTACTCTCATGTGCTACTAATAGTGTAAATCGTTGCGGCAAAGACAAGAAGATCTCCAGCCCAAAAAGTGGACCACACAACCTTGGAACGACTCATCCTTCACCTCTATCCATCCTACGCCCATTTCCTCCACGATAACTCAAGCTATGATTAGAAATCTCAATTCATCATGACACTCTCCAATATACAAGAATACCTAGAAGAAGAAATCGAAGATGCAGAAGAAGGTACGCCTAAACTGCCCACCCCCGCCAGCTTACGAAAACTCTCATGCATACTAACCTTGTCGCAAAGAAACCTTTCTCCTCTACGCGCAGCCCATCCCTTCTTCCAACCTAGGCTTCATAGACCCCAAGTCGCCCTCCGTAGACGTCACGGTAGCCGGCCGCTCGCTGACCATTCACCAGTCGCCGGGTGTGCTGGCGTCTGACCGCGCCGGAGGCACGACAGGAGCCGGTAAGCGAGCCGCTTCAATGCATTCTCATTCCCTCTCCCTGAGATAAAGACATTTACTAACAGAGTCATGAACCAAAACGCGCAGTCCTCTGGAAAATCACCCCGCTCTTCGCAAACTGGCTCGCCTCCCCCTCCAACTTCCTCTTCTCCTCATCCATCCTCTCCTCCACCTCGGCCATCCTCGAGCTCGGATGCGGCATCTCCCCGCTCAACGCCCTCTCTTTATCGCCGCGCGTGGGCAGCTACATTCTCACCGACCAGACGTACGTGGCCAAGCTCATCAACACGAATATAGCCGAAAACAGTAGCACCGTCAATACCATCGCCCGCAAGCAACACTCTTCCAAATCATCACAACGCAACAACAACAACAACTCCAGTAGCAGCAACATAACCTTTACACCCCTCGACTGGGAAACAGACCTCCCCTCGGCAGCACTCATTCCCGGCTCTTCAAACGACAAAAGCTTTGATGCCGTGCTGGCGTGCGACTGCGTGTACAACTACGCGCTCATCCCGCCGCTGGTGTCGACCTGCGCCGAGGCGTGTAAGCTGCGCGACGAAACCGAGAGTAAAGAAGGAGGAGAGGCAGCGGCAGCGGCCGGGCAGACGCTGTGTATTGTTGCGCAGCAGCTGAGGAATGACGACGTGTTTTGCTCTTGGCTCGCGGCGTTTATGGAAAAGTTTCGCGTTTGGAGGGTAAAGGGGGAGGCGCTGCCAGAGGAGTTAAGGCCGTCGGCTGGGTTTGTGGTGCATGTGGGTGTTTTGAGGGAGTAAATGGCTTCAATACAGCGTTTTTACAAAGTGTACATAACTACAGGATACAAAGATACACATCACTAATACTGGGAAGGAGATGGCACGTAACAATTGACAGTGTTTTTCATTCATGTACAACGTAAATTCCAGGCTGAACCATTTCACAAAACGTGACCATGTCCCTGTTTCTTTTAGACTTTTTGTAAACCTCCTCTCAACAGACACACTCCCTTGAAGCTCACCACTCGAGGGGCTCCTTCTTCTCCTCGCCCCGGTTCGTCTTGGGAACCGGCACGGCCTTGGCCGCCAGCTTGCCGCCCTGGCCCTTGCGCTTCAGGTACGACGTGCCGTCCAGCCACGGCGTCTTTTGCGTCATCTGGCTCTCAAACTCGGCAATCTTGTCCTCGAGCTGCATCGTCAGGCCAATGTCGTCCAGGCCGTTGACCAGGCAGTGCTTGCGGAACTCCTCCACCTCAAACTTGCAGATGACGTCGCCCGCAGCCGTCTTGATGACCTGGTTCGGCAGGTCAATCTCGACCTCGCGGCAGGCGGTGGCCTCGGAAGCAATAGCGTCGAGATCCACCTTGTTGCTGACACGGATGGGCAGCATGCCGTTCTTGAACATGTTGTTAAAGAAAATGTCGGCAAACGACGGCGCAATCACTGCCTTGATGCCAAAGTCCAGCAGCGCCCACGGCGCGTGCTCTCGCGAGCTGCCGCAGCCAAAGTTCTCGCCGGTGCACACCAGGATCTTGGAGCTACGGTAGGGCTCCTTGTTCAGGACAAAGGCCGGGTTTTCCGAGCCGTCTTCGTTGTAGCGCAGAGCGTTAAACAGGGCGGAGCCGAGGCCGGTGCGCTTAATCGTCTTGAGGAACTGCTTGGGGATAATGGCATCCGTGTCCACGTTGGCCATGTTCAGAGGCGCAGCAATGCCCTTGAGGCTCAGGAACTTGGGAAGACCGGCCGAGTCGCCACCAGCTCCGGCAGCGGCCACCGAGGTGTTGGTGTGCGGGAAGTTGTCCTCAGGCTGGTCGCCAATGGCTTCCTGCTGAGCCGAGTCGCCAGATACCGTTTCGTCGGTGTGCGCGTCAGTTGGGGGAGCGGTATAGGCTTGGACGTGAGGGCTGGCGTCGTAGTCGGCAAGCTTGCGGACGTCAGCCAGCTTGCCCACGATGGCGGCGGCGGCAGCCATGACGGGAGACATGAGATGCGTGCGGCCACCGGCACCTTGGCGGCCCTCAAAGTTGCGATTCGAGGTACTGGCGCAGCGCTCCTTGGGCGACAGAATGTCGGGGTTCATGCCCAGGCACATACTGCAGCCGGCCTCGCGCCACTCAAATCCGGCATCGATGAAGATCTGGTCAATGCCCTCCTCCTCGGCCTGCTTCTTGACAAGACCAGAGCCGGGCACAATCATGGCGCTCTTGATGTTGGCGGCCACCTTTCTACCCTTGACCACACGCGCAGCGGCGCGCATATCCTCGATTCTTGAGTTTGTGCAGGATCCGATAAACACCTTGTCAACGGGAATGTCCTCCATGCGGGTGCCGGCGGTAAGGCCCATGTACTCGAGCATGCGGCGACCGGCCGTCTTCTTAGTCTCGGTGGCAAAGGTCTCCGGGTCAGGAACGACTCCGGTAATGGGGACGACATCTTCGGGGCTGGTACCCCAGGTAATGGTGGGAATAATGTCCTTGGCGTCAATGAAGACGTCAATGTCGTACTTGGCATCGGCGTCTGACTGCAGGCCTCTCCAGTACTCGACGGCGTGGTTCCAGGTCTCGGTGCCAAACTTGGGCGCCAAGGGACGGCCCTTGAGATACTCAAAGGTGACGTCGTCGGGAGCCACCATACCGGCACGGGCGCCGCCCTCGATGGACATGTTGCAGATGGACATGCGGGCTTCCATGCTCAGGCCGCGAATGACGGAGCCGCAAAACTCAATGACGGCACCGGTGCCACCGGCAGTACCAATCTTGCCAATGGCGTGGAGGACAACATCCTTGGAGCTGACGCCGGGGGCAAGCTCGCCGTCGACCTGAATTCTCATGTTCTTGCTGCGCTTGGTGATCAAGCACTGGGTAGCGAGAACGTGCTCGACTTCACTGGTACCGATACCAAAGGCCAGGGAGCCAAAGGCACCGTGGGTCGAGGTATGGCTGTCACCGCAGACCATGGTGGTGCCGGGCAGAGTGAAGCCCTGCTCGGGGCCAATGACGTGGACGATACCCTGGCGCTTGTCGCCGAGACCAAAGTAGGTGAGGCCAAAGTCCTTTACATTCTCCTCGAGGGTGACGCACTGGGTGCGGGAGTCGTCCTCTTCGATGAAGGTGGCAATGTCCTTCATGCCTTTGCGCGAGGTGGTAGGGACATTCTGCGAGGCATACTTGTTAGCGCGATAATTGAAAACAGGCAGCGTAGAGCGGCCGGTGGCCTTGAACATACGTGGTCGGTGGTTGCGAGAGTGCAGTCGGGTCTGCGGACGCCACGGCCGGCATTCTTGAGGCCCTCAAAGGCTTGCTATTTATCAAGTTTCCTGGTCAGCTTTTGTTTTTGCAAACGCAGATGGCGAACAAATCGCGCCGACGCGCGCAGGAATAATATCGTACCGGTGACGTGACTTCGTGTACCAGATGGCGATCTAGAGAAAGGAGCAAAAGGTCAGCACATGCAAGCAGCCAGGGTTGACCACTCCATAGATTTTGTCGAGGAGGGGCAGGGTGCAAGACGTACCAATGTACAACAGGAGAGTGCCGTCGAGCTTCTCGTCGACGATGTGATTTGACAGGACCTTGTCGTAGAGGGTCTGCGGTTTTGACACGGACTCAGGCATTGTGACGGATTGTGGAGGGTGAATGGAGATGTAGGTGGTGGTGTGGTGTGTGTGAGAGAGGGAAAAGAGAGCACGACAAATGAGGCTCAAGGCGAGGTAATGGAGGGAAGCCTGAAGACCAACGAGTGCTAGGTAGGTACTCGGTACTAAGGACGGTACGGTAAGGTAGTGGGGTAATTCTAGCCGCAGCTATTCGCAGTTGACAAGACGGCTATTGCGGTGGCGAAAGCCAACTTTTTGAGTTGCGCGTAGTCTACTCTGCCGAGGTGGTGTACAACCTCAATCTCGGACAAGATGGAAGACGGTGAAGACGGAAGAGTGAAATTGAATAAAACCAAAGAAAAGCCAAACGGAACCCAAGAAAAGAGACGGGGCTCTCAATACTAAAGTACTCGCACCACCCCGGCCATGTCCAGTTTTGCTGGAATGCCTTCACAGCGCCCGGCGTCGGCGGTCCGATCATCGGAGGCCAGCCAAATTGTGCTGCGTTCTGGGGTGGCTCTCCGGTTCGGCCAGCGGGGACCTCCTCCCCCTAGCACGGCCTGCGAGTGCGAAGGGCCTGCCAGGCCTGTGATTGAGCCTCTCGCGGGGCCGCCCCCGTTTTTCGATCCCTGCGATTGGTAAATGCTGCCCTGGCATTGGCCGCCGCCAGTGACCATTATCCGCTAAAAACAGGCAATTGCCCAGCTGGCCTCACCCCGCTCGGCCGGCGGAGGGGCTGGGTACGAGTACTGCTGCAAGTGACGAGTACGAGTACAACAATATGCGCATGCAACGCGCAAGACGCTCGTCAGATCCAATGGCCTGAGACGGCGGCAATGTTGTACAGAATTGGCTCACGGACGAGACGGCATTTCATCGTTGCAGAGATGTCATCAGAAACTTTTTATTATTCTCTTACTGGGCTCGATTCCCCGTCGATCGGATCATCTACCGCTGCGCAGCGCAAGCACAAAGCACCTTTCCCCAGCACACCACAGTCGGCTCCGTCATTACTCAGCCCTAGTGCACACGCATCAGCGATCTGAGATGCCATGTTGTGCCGAGTACTGTGTACTTTTGTCCCGCCCGTTCATTACGTACATTTCGCACCTGCAGGCCACCTCCGCCGATTCCGGCACCTACCCAACCATTCCAGCACTTCAATTAAGCCGTCTACTAAACCGAAGGCTCCGTTCATAACGGCGTATTCCATTTCGCTGCTTTTTCGCGTAATTGATATACCCGGGACTACACAGTAGTAAGCAAGAGCTTTGCTCAGTTTAATACTCGTAAATTCGTGAGACCAACTCAGGAACTGCACGTCGGTTTTAAGCACCTTCCGTCTCAAACGGCCCTGTCAACCCATGTCCGCATAAACAATGGCATTGGTACTATACAGATGCTCGTCATGACAAAACCGACGAAATTGATTCCTACAACTATAAATATAGTCTCCTACAATCGTGATTGCACTTGCACTGCGGCCACGGCCGAGGTCGGAGGCCAACTGAGCGGTCATCTTATAGCTAGCCAAACGTCCAGTTAGCTATGCCGCCGTCAACTTACAAGGTATTTCCTGGCTCACCATCAGGTGGATTATACTTTCCTCACACCCGTTCAGGCAACTCGCCATCGACTCACAGCCATCTCTGTATTCCAAATGTATATTCCTGCCATCGGCCCCGCAATGAATAGCCGTCCTCAGACATGCCAACACAAGCTGTCCCAATCCGTGTTTCAGCCGCCTAACAGATACAGCACCTCACTTCCAAAAGACCCAACTGCATTTCTAATATACACCCCGGTAAACGCAGCCATCCGCATAGCCCAAACTACCACCGCTGTTGCAAGTATGACCCCAGGAAGTGCCATAAGAAGTACTACGCTATCCAATGCCGTCGCCTCTTGCTTGGCCTGCCGTTGCCAATACACGGAGTGCGGGTCAAATACTGGGCGAACAATCCTCCAGTACAGCTTCATTAGGAAGAAACCTTGTTTGTAGAGACCATACAACACACCATCCACCTCTAGGCATTCTCCTCCTTGTTGCGTAGCATTGGCTTCTGAGGTTGGTTTCGATAAGTCTTTCTCATCTAAAAGATTTTCGATGCCGTCGCTGCCGTCGCTTCCTGGATGGCCGGGAAAACTTCCCGGGATCAGGATTAAGCTCGGATTCGCCCTTCTCCTGGCAACGGGGGGCGTCTCCATTGTAAGCATAGCTGGACTGCCCATCACTGCACTCTTTTGACTGACCAAGCGAGGCTTGTGCTCCATCAGTTTGCCTTCTTTGTCCTGATGTAATTCTGTTTCCAGATTCGAGCATTTGTATCCCTCGTCTGAGCTTGCGACTGGCCTGGTGGGGGCGACGGACTCCTTTACAAGCCTTTCTACTCGCTGTCTCGTGGTAGTCAGATGGCTGGTGGATATAGTACCTGGTACGATATGGTGTGGCATGCCCTGCTCGTTCACCGATATATTCTGATGCGGCTTCTCGGGGAAGTGGCCCTTGTTGTGTTCTGATGGCCCCCTCGCTGGCTGGGCGCAAACCGATTCCGTTTGTTTGTTTGCTTCTTGGATCCGCAAATCGGGCTGCAGTCCGTTCTCGCCCTTCTCCTTCAAGTACGACTCCTGCTGGTCGTAGCCAGTAGTGGTGGTGGTGGGTGTGTAGGCACAATCGTCGAAAGCTTCCAGCCCTTTCCTCGTAATGTCTCGCATGGTATCTTCGATCCATTCGTTGTCCGTGTCGCACTGAGCTGTATGGCCTCTCCGGACACCTAGGTCCATTCGATCGAGATCCCCAAGCTTCTCGCGGAGTTTCATCATGTCTTTCCGAACACTCTCCGAGGAATACTGAGTTGCTGGGCCAAGCGCTATTTCTCGTGGAGGAGTAAGAGCCTGAGTCCGGTGCAGGTTGGTCATTGAGTTGAGGGTGCGAAGGAAGGTTTTGCTCCTCTTCTGGAAACCGTGAAGGTTCTCCTGACCGGGATCTATTGCCTCGAAATCCATTGGACCACGCATTTGCTTGTGTCGAATAGGGTCGCCTTCCATCTGACATCCGTCTGTTTGTGGGGTCATTAACCCGCCAATAGCCTTCGGCTGACGTACGATGCTGCCCGAGTTCTTCTTGAATAGTGACCGGAAGCTCTTCTGTTGTGGTAATAGTTTTGTTCGATTGTTTGTCTTGAGGAGCAAAGGCTGTATTGAACTGCCAGTCTTTCCGCCTGGGTCGAGTTTGGCTATTGTGCCTGGCCCTAAAAAAGACTTCTCGGACGGCGATACTTTGGTCGCTATATTGTATTGGTTGGAGGCTAGTGGCGGCTTGTATTCTGCAACTTGAGAGGTTGGCGAAATGGCCCCGGGAGAATTCATCCACGCTGATTGCCCACTGATTGTATCGTCTTCCCGCAGCTTTGAATCGTTGGAATGATCAAAACTTATGCCATTCTCAAACAGCTCCAATGCCGAAGGTGAGGCCTCAGCTAAACTCAACCTGTGGGGGGTACGTAGTACAGTCCTGCAGGACCCTCGGCCGTCTTCAGATCCACTGAGTGAAAGAGGAGGCGAGTAGATATCAACAAGATCGGCTTGTTGGGGAGAACGAGAGTGAGCCACTGCTAGAATGTCAGTTTCACTGCTGAAGGAAGTAAAGGAACGGAACGTACCGTTATCCGACGGCGAACTGCTGGTTTGCGACTGGGCTATGGTACTCAAAGCTGGTTCATGAGCAGAGGACCATTGCTTGGTCTTGCGCCGCCATTTCCATGAAGCGCCAATGTCCCTCAATTGCTGCTTCTCTACATCAAGTCGTCGAAGTTTTTCTTCTTGAATTGCTAAGCGAAGCTTTTTGATTTCTTTTTGCTGTTCTGGAGGGAGTTGGCTACAACTATCAATCTCTAGCCGCGTCTTGTTGAAGTGTTCTCCTGTAGGTTTTAAAGGTGCATTGCTTTCTTCGCTTTCTGTAGGTGTAATAACGTCAAACTCTCCTGTTTCCGGGTTGAATCCTTGGACTCCTAGGTAGTCGCCACTTTCTTTCAAGCTTCGCCTCTGTCGATGAGCCTCGTGTTTTGTTCTCACAAGTCGTTGAGCTTGCGAAAGTCGCCGATCAATTATACTGGTGGCAACAGAGTCAAGTCTCTGGGATCTAATGGCATTATCCTCGTTGCCGTATGATACATGTTGTGATATGGGAGTGTCAGAAGGGATTCCGCTGCCTTCGTTACCCTTTACTGCCCAGCTCCCACGCTGTACATCGTTGAGGGTAATCTCAGGAATCGTGAGGCGGTGCTTATCATCCGGCGACTTTGACCACTTTTTCGAAAGCTCTTTTGCAGTATTCCATCGAATGATTTGATCTGAGCCCATCTTTTTGAGTCTATGATTGGGTGTCTGATGAGTGCTAGATCTTTGGCGTCGTGCACGCCTTGCGTCTGTCGACTCGATGGATTCCCAGTACCCTTTATCTCGTATCGTCCCTCCACGTTCTGATCTTTGGCTGGGCAAAACGTTTCTCATCCAGCCTGCCCACGATGTGGCACGGCGTCTCTGCGTTGGTTGTTTGGCGGAGCTTGCGCAAAGCGCCGATGATTGTGTCGTTCTCAGCGTTGTATCAGCCGAAGGGGAGATTTTCGGTGCTGTGAAAAAGGTCATGGTGACTGAACTCTTGCCAGCTGCCAGAAGGCTTTCGTCGTTTGCCAGTTGGCAGGGATTACTTCGGGGCAAACGAGTGCAGAAAAGGGACCGCAAGAGCTCTACCACTGCCACGCAAGTATGTTAATAATAATGCAAAGAATCGAGGAATATAACGGCGGTCAAAGTAAAATAAAGAAGCGGCGAATGATTCGGTGAAATAAACAAGCCCTGGGGAGGCGGTTGTCAGGCAAAGAAGATGGACATGTCGAAACGGGCAGGTACGCTGGTGACTCGGGGCATCCACATAAAGTACATGCACAGTAGTCTTGCAGAGCTTGAAGAGAAGGTCATAGAATAGCCAATTATATATTGTAAAAGTTAAACGCCGTGAAAGTATGCCGTATATGCACCGATGATAATTCCAAGTAGAGTCACAGCACTTCGTTTCTGCTCAGCACAATCTCAGTCTCACCATCTTGGCCGCGCCTGTTCCTGTTGATGTTGCTGCTGCTGCCTGAGTCTAGAAGAGTTCGCGTACGAGGCTGGCTCCGTTCCGGAGGATGCAAATGATCGACGGCTCTCGGAATGCTTCAGGGGGCTGCTAGGCTGAGCACGACGTTGCTCAAAAGCCGCCATTTCCCTCGAGTTTCTCGGCGAGGGCTGCTGCGGCGTGTTGATATTGCCCATACTATAAGTCTTCTTCAACGGAGAGCGACTATTCGTTTGTGTGCCCATATTGCCGGCAAAGCCGCTGCCTGGTGTAGAGCTAAATGGTATATTACTGGTGGATGCGGACATCGGAAGCTGGCCAGACGGAAGGCTATTTCTAAAGCCCGAACCACGAGCACTGGCGGATGGCGTGAAGAGCTCTGAACGACGAGCAGGAGGAGTAAAGACGCGAGGGCTCATCACGTTTGTGTCTGAGGCAAGCAGCTCATCTTGGCCGGCGTGAGGGTTGCCGTGTGTCTTGAACGAACGTCGAATGAGCGTTGTTGGTGTGCCGACTTGCACAGCGTCACTGCCATCCGCGTCGGTACCTTCCGATATTTGCGTGCCGGCATCGCGGACAATTGGATGTAGCATGGGATGCACAAATTTAGCGTCATATTCATGCATCACCTCCTTCTGGATTATGGCACTGTCCTTGGATTGCTGTGAGAATTTGGAGTGGAACAAAAGGAGCTGAGCAGACAGCAAAATTTGGATCAGAATTGTGTTGAAAACAGTCATGCTCGGACGGGGATCCAACGGCGCAAGCGGTAGGAAAATCAGGTAAACAAGAACATGGCCTGGACTGAACAAGCAGAAGAGGCGCAGAGAAATGGGGACTGGATCCCATACAGCCAGCTCCCACACGTCCCGTTTCTTATCCGGATGCTCTCGAGACTCTGGCGTGTCTGGAGTAATCATGTTTGAAATGAATCGAAGCGGAGACGATGTTGCAGGAGAACCCTGAACGTTCACTCGTCGAGCGGATGGCGTTGCGGGCTGAACGTCAATGTCTGCCTCAAACATTCTGTACTTTCGCGTGCGAGTGACCGTATAGACGGCATTCGTTAAGGAAAAAAGAACGAGGCCCCAAACAATGGGGTACACCTGGACGCGATAGTTAGCAATGAGGTAGGATAACATAAATGTGGTGTGACCTACTATCAAAGAGATCCAAGACGAGCCACCGTCGTTGCCAAAGATGTCGTCGCTAGGCTTTGAAGATCCAAAGTTGGCGCGCGCAATGAGGAAGACAAAATTCAATCCCAGGCCGAGCTGAGTCCCGGCATTCTTCGAGTCCCAATCACGCGTCTCCATCTCCTCGGATAGCCAGAGCAGAAAATCCATGGGGTTAAGCATCGTCGAGATGCGCTCCAGCAGAGGCTTGCGCCGCACGAGCCGCGGCATCTTTGCTGTATTCGTTTGGAAGTTTTCCCGTATCTCTGTCTATCCTAGTCTGTATGAGATGCACAGGGTGATTCCGGGGGATATGCGCCGAGTTGGCGACCAAAGGTGCTGGCCCGCTGGCGATGCTTTGTCCTGGATTTTTGTATTGTTTATTCAACTTCTGGATGGAGCTCCCATGGTTGTCAGGCACAATGAGCTTTATGGTGCTGCTTTTAGCGGTGGCCCCACTGGTGCTGACAGGCTGCACCAAAAGTGTCTAAAGCGGCACCCAGTTGCACAACTGCTGCGTGGGCCGAGCAGGCAGGCAAGTGGCTCTCTGGGTCTGCGAAGCCCAGCCGACGTCAACCTTCCAATTGCACTCCTGGAACAGCTTGCCGGGAGCGTTGACCACCACAGAACCCCATCATGGCTTCGCAAGCAGACTATAAAGACCGCCAGTTTCTCGCCGTCATCGGCGATGAGGTACGACGCAGCCGAACAAGCCCAGGAATCAGCGCTGGGCGCGGACAGCAAGCTAACAGACACCTCTAGGACTCAGTGACGGGACTGCTCCTTGCGGGCATCGGCGTAAGTGACGAGTCGCTTGGGGGAACGCCAAGTTGAAGTAATTTGAAGCTGACATGTATAACCTGCAGCACGTCTCGGCTGGCGCAGACGCCCAGAAGAACTTCCTTGTTGTCGACAACAAGACGGACACTTCGGCCATCGAGGCCGCCTTTGACAGGTTCACCGAAGAGCGCAAAGACGTGGGCATCATTCTCATCAATCAACATGTTTGTCTACACCATATTATCTGTAACCTGGCTTGCAGCGCTGACATTTGAGCAAAGATTGCCGATCGCATACGCCACCGCATCGACACCTACACGGCAGCATTCCCTACAGTACTTGAAATCCCCAGCAAAGACCATCCGTACGATCCTGAGAAGGACAGTGTACTGCGACGCGTGCGTCGTCTTTTCGGAGAATAAATGGAACAGCTTTGCGACGGAGCGTGTGGCCTAAGGGGGCATTCATTATAGACAATTCACCAGCACAGCACAGACCGATAATACAAAGTACTTTTACGCTACCACAATGGACCAGACATGAGCGTCATATGCAGTAGGAGATGAAAATTTGCTCTAATTAACGGGTTTAGGAATAGTAGTATTGTATAGCCACTAGGATGCTGGACAAAATTCGCCGTAATGGAAATGCAGTCCCGAAACTCAAAACGCAGGAAAAGAAGTTGGTTGCAGTGCCGCTTCGCATAAACGCATGTTATCTAAAGACTCAGCCCCTCTTTCACAGCTCATTGCTAAAGAAGCCAGAACCGCCAAAATTGAAAGTAACAGTGGCAGTCAGGCAAGTGATGGGCTTGTCGTCGGCAGTGAAGACGTCGGCCTCGACATTGTATTTACCCTGAACAGTGAGTTAGTTCCAGCGTACATGAAATTTCAAGAGCATCATAATCTTACAGGGGGGATCTCAACAGGGAGGTCGACGGTCTTCTCAATGGTCCTTTCACCGGGCTCAAGCGGGCACTCGAGGTCAACGTTGCCAATCTGTTCGCACAAATCGGCTTCCGTCGTGAGAAGCTTAATAAGACCGTACTTAACGACCAGTTTGACATAGGCGCCTTTCTCAATCTTCTCCTTGATGGTGCCGCTTGCTTTGATGACGAGCTGCTTGCCACTGTTGCGCGAATCCATCGGTTAGTTTTACGCTTGCACTCTGCAGCCACGACCAGGCTGCGTGCGGGGCGGGGAAGCGGCGAGACTCACGCTTGAGGCGGGTTGGGAAGAAGGTCAACGTGTTTAATGGTGATGAGGTCTTGATCGTGCTCGCGCTTGCAGAGCTCTAGGGGAGAGTCGCCGGGGATCTTGTAGTCGTCGTCGCCGTCAGCGATGGCCGCGGCGGATTTGCCGTCGAAGCGGCTGAGGGCCGTGGCCGGAGCCAGGCAGGCGGAGAGGAGCGTAACGGCGGCGGTGAATCTCATGGCGGCGAGTGGCGCCTGTAGGGGTTTCGTATATGAGATATTCTAGTCGTCAGAGAGTGATAGGAGTGATAGGATGAATGCTTTTAGTGCTGAGGACAGGACGAGTGGCGTGTCGTTTGCTTCGAGAATGTCGTTCGTTGGTGACGGTGTCGTGCTTTGGCTGCAGGTTGTTGGGACGGGAGCGGCCATGCGTCATGGGACACGGGCCCCACTGTTTGCAGGTGGTCTGTGGCTGGAGTGCGGATGTTACGAGTAAGAGCGCTGGAGAAGAGCTTAATATGGGGTAGCGTGGCGAAAGAGGCAGTGGCGTTGCACTGTGGCTCAACAACAATTGATAGCATTCATTGCCCAAAGACTAATTCATGCTTAATTTTCTTCTTGCACAAGAATAAGACTCAATATCTTTTTTTATTACTCATAAAAGGATACCAATTACCGTAAACAGTTACCCTTTGTGTCGACCTCTGTGCTGCTCACAAGTCGGCCTCAAAGGCCAAGTTCCAAGGCTGCAGCTCCAGGAACCTGCGGCTGTTCAGCCTCAGGCCGGTGCCTGGCAGGTTCTCTGGTGCACGGGCCAGCGACAAACGTGTATAAAACAAATGCTTGCTGCCAGAATTTGGACTTGGTTTTCTTCTTTCTTCTTCATACTTACCTTGTTCCAGTGCCCCGAGATCAAGAAGTCGGGGCACTAGTCTGAGGGACCTGCATTGCACATCGCGGAGTCGATTCATATTCAATAGTCCTTCGGGGCTGTTGGGGGCATAATTTTTGCTTTCTACTTTCTTTCATTGTGATCCGATGGCTTCATGCCGCGGCGCGAAGAAGGAAATCGGCGTGGGCGTCGACCTTTGGTCAGAGGTTCAAGGCTGATGGAAGAGAACTCGTCATGAATACGGTCCCGGTGGTGTTAGTCTTCGGTCAAATACTGATATCTCGTCGTACCTAATAGACGAGAGGAATGGGCAGAGTGTGGTTTGAGACAGGGAGTGAGCAGGAACGGCCGACTCTGTCCAATGCTACCTTCTCTACAGAAGGTACTGTAGCATATGCACGGGTAATAATTGTAATCAGTCTGATATGCACAAGAATGTATATGGACGACAGGACGCCGTTTGCAGACCTGCGTCTGCTCAGCTCCGCAGCTCCTCCAAGTGCCAGCTCGGCATTGGTTACTCCGTCAGTCGACGTTACAATGCACCTTCCCCCAGCATCCGCTCCGCACTGCACCAAGTACCAAGTACCAAGACGGCAAACAAAACAACGAAGAGCGAAAGTGCGCTCGACAGGTGATTGGCCGGCCCAGCCTTGAAAGTAGCGGGGCTTCATAAAAATGCACAGAAATGCACAAGGGGCATTAAGATCCACTGTGAGACAGTAATGGCGAATCACAAGGCAGGGGAACCGCTTTTCTGAACCAGATACGGCTAGACTGCTGCTTGCGTCAGGCGACCCTTGAGCGTATTCGTAGGAACAACTCGTACGGAGTGCATCTTGCAAAAAAAGAAAAGAGGAGCTGCATGGTCGCGTCCAAAGACCTGAGAGACCAGAGAGCGCGCGAGTCCCCGCTTTCGTCCTGGGTGCCCACTGTGTTCAAGGTTTCGCCTCTCAAACCCAGGTGGGAGTGGGAAGACGGGCGGAACACTGCCTGCGACGCCTGCCTGCCTACAGGGCCTACCATGCCGCCCACGGCGAGTCGCAGCCGAGGGAGGGGTGCGACAGTGCGTGGTTCCCCAGAGATCGAATGTTGACCGTCATTCTCTGGTTACGAAATCTACGTGGTTGAGAGCTGCGCCCGCGCCCGCAGTACGAATTAGACGCAACAGCAAAACTCTTTGATTTGCCATGCATCGGTGTTCCAGCTGGGCACATAAACTGTCTGTCGCAGAGGAATCGAGCGAGAAGCGAGCGACCCTGAGCCTTTGGGTTGGCTTCCAAGACACGGCGCCGGTGCCTCTGGTCAGCTTCTTCGCAAGGACGTGCTCGAGAGGATGAGTGCCAGGAAGGAGTGCTCAGAACACCAAGGGGCAGAACGAGTATGTTGTAAAGTCGGATACGTTTATGTTCGTAGGTAGTCCATCGTGTAGGACTTTGCACATCGAAAGGGACGGTCTCGTTTGCTCGAAAGATCATCTCTCCTCCATGCCGGTGTTTGCAGGAGGGAGGAGTCAACATGGCAAGTTCCACGGGGCGGCATCTGCCACTGGCGGTAGCGCTGCACCAGATTCCCCCCTGTCGTCTCTGACTGCGTGGCTGCCCAGTCTGCGCCAACGCTGGCTACACCCCTCCCAATAGCGACCCAGGATGCGCCGGCTCTGGTCGCTGAGCTTGCGTATCTAGCGCGGATCCGTACGAGCTGTCCCTGGCTGCTCTGCCAGCACAGCTCGTTACTCGTCGTTGGATAAATGTGAACAGGGCGTAGATACGTACAGGGTGCAAGAGACAAGAAGCGGATAAGCAAGCGTCGCATGTGGCTGCACGGTCGAATATTCGTACCATAGTAGTCGTATGTACGAGTATGCAGGCAAGCCGTGAGGACGGGTTCCAAATCTCAACCTCTGCCCATGCGCACCCTGGGCTGGGCTGGCTGCTCTGATGCGGCAAGGGCCCCCTTCCGAGCGCGACACTGGTGTTGTTGGCGCCACATCTGTCGCTGCCGCTGTCTCCCTCTTGCACTCTCCCCGTCTCTCACCTTTTTTTGTTGTCCTTTCTTTCGCCTCAGTGCCGTGTCTCTGGCTGACTCTGACTACAGCAACACCCACCACCCCCAAAACACCCAAAGCGGGCTGCAGCCTGAGGCACCCCACCGGCCTGCACGCCGCTAAGATGTGCCCATCCCACCGCCATTCGGGGTTGGGTTTAGCGCCATTTCGCAGTGTCCAGCTTTTTTGGTGCCGTCGTGTTTTTCCCTGGGTCTGCTAGCAGCAATGATGTGGTGCCCGCTCCGCCCGCCAGTCTGGCCATCAGTCTGTCGGGGGCAGGAGGGGGTATGTACTCCGTACAGGCTACTGCGCTGGGTGGACGCCCTAGCGCCGCACGCGTTGGCTGTTGCTGGCGCTGTCCCTCTCGCCCCCTCGGCCATGGTGCGGCGCTGCATGGCTGGGCCTTCCTTGGTGTGCCCGTCCGCCTCCCCGACGCCGACATGGACGAGGACGGGGTGCCCTCTGGCATGGCATGGCCCGGCCTGGCGGCGTGTGCTTGTGCTTTGGCGGGCGCGCGGGCGCTGGACGGCTGCGAAAAAGCGTACCCACCACTTGCGCAAAATGCCCATTCGCATTGGGTGCCGCACGCAAATGCGAGGCACAGCCAGACAGCGACCCAGCCCACACCAGCGCCTGCTTGCTCTTCTCTTTCCCGTCCGTCCTCCTCCTCCTCGTCCCCCATTCCCGTTTTCCTACCCTCGCCTTCACCACGATTCTTCACTCTCCCTCTCTCGCTCTTCCTACCGTGCCTACACCATCCCCTGGCCTTGCACAGTGGCTATAGTACCATATTTCGCCTTATTCACCCTTTTACTTTGTTCTCTTACCCCGGCCAGTCCTCTGCGCCCGCGCCCGAGTCCCGACTCCGCGACGCTGCTCTTCCTCCCTCGTGGCGTTTTGAAGACGAGATTTTGCAACAACTGCCCTCGACCGCCACCGTCCAACCACGCACCCGACGCGTAATCAGACGTCGTTTTGATCGTCGTGGCATAGTCAAGATTCCCGTGGCATACTTATTTTTTGCCGCCGCCCCGACGCGACTCGCCTGTCCTTCTGGTCTCCTCCGCCGCCCGTCGTGATCGAAAACCTTGACCCTCCTCTGCGCCGCCCCCCGCCTGGCACAAGTCGATCGAACTGCGGCTCCTTGATCTCGCCAGTCGCTTGGTGCGGATTGCACGGTTTTCCTCGCGGGCGATACTCCTGGGACGCGTCTGCACTTGACGCCGCCATGCTTCCAAGATCGCGAACGTAAATTTCGATCCACGCAAGACCTCCCCGCGACAAGATACCCAGTGAGGCACTCCCCTCAGATTATGACAGACCAGCCCGCGGCGCCGTCAACGCAAGTCGCGGCTCCTAGTCAGAACCCGGCCGTCTCAACCGCCGCCCCTGAACCAGCGGCAGCGGCTGACGACGTGAAGCGCAAGCCCGAGGCGACCGAGGAAGAGCCGTACACTATCAAGTGTATCTGCAACTTCTCTGACGATGATGGAAACACAATATACTGCGAGACGTGCGACACATGGCAGCACATTGACTGCTTCTACCCTGACAACAGGGAAGAGGCTATTCGTGAGGACTTTGCCCACTCGTGCGCCGAGTGCAAGCCTCGTCCTCTCAATCGCCAAAAGGCCATCGAACGAACCCTGCGATTAAAGAATGCCACAGTGGAAGGGGAGGACTCGGCGGAAAAGAAGGCGAGGCGCCTACCATCCAAGGCGGCCAAGAAGAAGACCAGCAAGCCGAATGACCTCCAGCTGCAGCAGAACGGTGTTTCCTCTGCCGCTGAGTCTGGCAAAAGCGGCAGTCCGAGTGACAACCCGCCTTCGAAAAAGTCAAAGTCCTCCCACAAGCCATCGCACTCTGTTAGCTCGCAAAGAGCGAAGCGCAGCCCTTCCTACTCAAACTCCCGATCCAATCCCGCACACCCCCCTAGCCCCGCCACCACTCCTCCTGATCTACCTGACGACTTCCAAATCCACCACTACTCCGCCGGCTTCTACTCTCTATATAATGAACACGACGTCCCTGACACACATAATAATGCCTTTGCGAGTCTCGCCATTCCAACGGCACTGTCTCGGTGGCTGCGCGAACCCGACGCCATGAAGCAAGAAGTCGGTCGAACGCACGCTGAGGTATTCCAAGACGAACCGACCGGTCTGGACGAGAAACGACCCAAGCTGGAAGTCAAGGACGCCACCCGCGCGCTGGAGCAAGGCACAACTCTGCGATGGCGCTACGTCAAGTCGACGGCACCGATTGAAAAAGACGTTCCCTTGATTGAATTGAATGGCGACATCGGCTTCCAAAAAGACTATTGCGCTGATCCCGAAAATCTCTGGGCCGACCTCTCATCTCCGCTCCCCTTTGTATTTTTCCACCCCGTCCTCCCTCTCTATATCGATACGAGAAAAGAAGGCTCGCTCGCTCGTTATGTGCGACGCAGCTGCAAGCCTAATGCTCAGCTCGATACGTACCTCTCCGGAGGGTCCGAATATCACTTTTGGTTGGTCAGCGACCGCTACATTGCTGCCAACGAACAAATCACTCTACCTTGGGACTTTCGCCTCGAGAAGAGCGTTTGTGGTCGTTGGCTGCATCTACTAGGCTTGAGTGACGAAGAGGTCACCGCCGAGGACGAAGCGGACTTGGATGAAGCCGAGTACGTTGCCATCTCTAATTGGATTGACCGCATCTTGTCAGAGTATGGCGGCTGTGCATGCGACCTGGAAAACAACTGTGCGTTTGCCCGCTTCCATCGCCGCCACCTCCACATTCGTGGCCAGGCGCGATCATCCAAGAAGAAGCAAAGGAAGAGCCGCAATCACACAGTGTCTCCCACGAGCACCGGGCGCGCTACAAATAGCCGGGCTGCTAGTGAGGCGCGAGGTGAGGAGGCCGGCGACGCCAATGGCCGCTATGACACCACATCGTCACGAAGCAAACCGCCAAGCAGAGATCAAACGCCTGTGCGGCAAGGCTCTTTCGATCAATTGGGCATACTCACCGCCCCAACTGATCGCGACAAACGCAAGGTTGCCATGGTCGAGGATTCTTTTCGAAAGATGGAGCAGCAGCAACCTGTTCGCAAGAAGAAGCGCACGTCCGATGGCACCTCATCCTCCAAGTCCAAGTCTCGAAACGCCTCCACCATGTCTGGTGGCAACTATGCAGATGCAGGTACAACCAGTAAATCTGGCTCCCCTGCTAGCTCACAGTCGCCAAACCTGCCGTCGGGGGCTTTCACGACCCTACCACACCAACTTTCGCGCCAAACGTCTACCGGTCCTCGGCCGTCATATTGTGACGCAGGAGTTCAGACGGACCCAGTGGAGGGCGAATGGTTCAGCGAGTCGTCACGATCCCCCAGGCCGAAGAAGAGGATCATTTCCTTGTCCCGTCGTCTGCTGAGCAGCCGCCACCGTGTCAAGTCCGAAGAAGACGAACGCCAAAAGATTACCGTCGCGCAGGTGACAGCAGCTCCCATGGATGTGGACGAACAGTCTACTACCACACAGCAGACTGGCTTGGAGGATGCCGCCCATGGTGCATCGCAGCCAACTGATGTGAATATGACGGATGCGCCGCCCGAAGGAAATGCTGCGGAAGAACCCGTCAACGGAACATCCACGGCGTCGGACAAACCCAAGACGAAAACGCCGGATCTGCGTGTGCAGATGCCACCTGTGCCAACCTTTGATAATTCTGGACTAGCCAGTACGATGACGACAACGCCCCTCTCAGCGTCAAGCACGTTGTCACAATCGCCATTCGCTACAAACCCACTGGCTAGCCCATTTGCCCCCTCTGCTGTCAACGGCCTTGTCGCCAAGTCGAGTCCGATTAAGAAAAAGCTCAGCTTGAGCGACTATAAAAGTCGGATGAACAAGGGTTCAAAAGGTTCTGGCCAGCCGTCATTGAGGACGAGCTTATCCAGCCCTGAAGATATCAAGGTAGAGATATCCATGGAGCCACAAAGTCTTGAAAAGAGCGAAGATGCACAGTCACCGACCAATGTCAAGACCAATGGAGTCGGCGAAAAGGCGTGAGACTCTGAAGAGTGTATATATTTGCGGCGGTAGTGCGCTTCAGTATGATGACTTCTACTGCATGGTTCCGTGCCGCAATAGATCTGTTTGAAAGCGAAAAGGAACGAAGGATGGAGAGAGAAAACATGTCGGACGATACCACCTCTCAGGCGTTAAAAGGGAAACGAGGCTAGGGATGAAACAACGGCGCTTGTTGGGGAAAAACGGTTACTGCTCTTTTTGACTTTCTCTTTGATTTTTTGTTACAAAACGTCGCATGCGTTTTGTGCGGGAATGATACCTGCACTGTACGACATGACCGACCAGGCGAATCGACGAATCGATATTTTTTGTTCTTTCGTTTCGGACAGAAGGAGAGAGGATAGCTGTGGGAAAGGCGTCTATTTGATTTGTCTAATTATGTGCCGAAGAGCTTTCAAAGCGTTTATCGCTCTCTCGGCTTTATTTTACTTACTTTTTGGTTGTATTTATAGACACACTGTCTTTTTTTCTTCTCTTCTTCTTTTGTGTTCTTTTTTTTTCTTGTTTGTTTTTAAGCTGGAAAGGAGGAATTTTTATACCGCTGGGAAGGGAGGCCATTTGTCATGTCACTTGTTCTTTGTCGTTTTTTTTATTTTATCCTCTATTCTACAGTTTAGCAAAGGATAGTCGGGCTGTTGGCCACTGGAATAGGAACCAGTTTGGCCACTGGGTCTTTGCAGAGAGTGCAAGACGAACTTGAATGGACGTTTATTTAACCACTCCAAAACATGGCTTCACTACAAAAAAGACGTGACGTGAATCATTGCATCAAGTGTTGAGCAGATGGTATATTAGATTGCCTAGCCAGTGAATCTTTTAAGAAAGCAATCTTGTGAAGTATGACGCGGTCTATAATTAAGAACAAGAAGGTCACAAACGGTTTTTAAGAAGGCATCGATCGTCCAGACACCAAAAATTACACACTAGACGACGTTCCCCAATTGTCTTCCTTAAAGACCAGAAGAGCGAGCTTGTGCCGCGCAAACAAGCCAAACAGGCCGGCCACAAGCTGCAGCAGCGTAACCTCCCACGCGAGCCTGTCTTCGCGCAGCGGCCCGCGCCACACGAGCCACAGGTTGAGAATGGTAAAGTTGCTCGTCTCGACAAAGTTGCCCTTTTCGTCCGTCGTGACCTTGAGCAGGTGCAGCTTGCCGAGGATGTGCAAGCCCTGGCCGACGAGGGGGTGAGGCTGGCGCTCGGGTGACCACGGCGTCACGGAGGGCTCGAGAAGGCCCGTCCGGGCGTTGAACTTCGGCAGTCGGTGGCGCGGGCAGGGGATCAGCCCAAAGATTTGCGGGCACGAGTAGAGAAAGTTGAAGATTTGCGGGAGGAGCAGCAGGCCGAGCGTCTTGGAGAAGTGGCCGAGGATGCCGACGACGGCAAAGACCATGCCGGAAAAGTAGCAGTAGGTGTCGCCAACAAAGACGCGCGCCGGGTACCAGTTGTGGTAGAGGAGGGCGCACGACACGCCGATCCAGGGGAGGAGGAAGTAGAGGGAGAAGAGATGGGAGTCGGTCGCCGGGTGCGGGTAAGGGGTGGCGAGGTAGAGGATATCGTTGAAGGCGAGGAGGAGTGCGATGACGACGCATTGCGAGACTTCGATGCCGTTGATGCCCGCCAGCATGTTGATGCTCTGTGGGCAGAACATGGCGATGCAGGCCATGTACAGGTAGTACAGCGGACCGAGGTCGAACAGCTCGCCGAGGTATGGCTGCAGCGGCAGGGGAATGACAATTGATGTCACATCGAAATCAACAAAGTATACGACGAGGATGGGGATGGACGCCATGCCGGGAATCCACCATTTGTGCCGCCAGCGGATATCGAAGAGATCGTCGCCGATGCCGAGCAGTGCGATTGTCTGGAGAGAGATGATGGCGCCAAGGTAGGAGGCGAGCTATTGCGATGCAATCATTAGTTGTCAAAGGTCTATTTGATTTGGGCTTACGGCATCAAACGTACCTTGTTGTGGGGGAATCGGTGCAAGAAGCGACCCTCGTTTACGTGGTTCACCTCGAGGACAACATCACGGTTTCCGCCGCCGCTCGTTGCGGCGACAATGTCCTTGTAGAAAGGAAAGGGGATGAACACTATAACTGTGAGGAGATAGACTGCCGCGCACACAGCGCCCATGCACTCTGGAATCTCGACGCGATTGACCTTGCTTAAATCGCGGCCGCGAAAGCCAGCCTTCATAAATGTCGGGCCGAGCCATCGAATCATGGCATAGCACAGCGAAAACGCGGCAAGGGATAGCGCAAGCGATGCAATGAGTGGTTCTCCGTCACCGTGAAACGTGTTTGCGAGCACTGCAATTGATGCGCCGGACAGTATCAGGAGCGTCACCGTTTCTGATCGTGAGAGCGATGTCGCCGCCGCGCCTGAGGACGCCATGATGGAATGGGCGATGGGCGAGAAACAAGGACAAGATAGTCGTAAGCCTTTGCTTGACGCTTCGAGCCTAATAAAAGTATTGGGTGGTTTATACACGGCAGTTCCAGTGCATGATATGTATTCGCGGAAAGCTTTCGTCGGAGTTTCGTCTCGTCGCGGATCGGCAGTAGATTCAGGAGTGTCCGGTTTTGCTAGCGGGAGAAGGAGTGGTCGTTGAAGCCGAGGCTTCTTGTCGCGTTCCTGAAGGTGAATGAGTGTCTAGGATTGGCGAATCGACGGGCGTGCGTGCGTACACAGCGAACAACACGCGGTCTGCGTGCGTTTGGGAAGTCTGTCGGCGTTTGTTACGAATGCCACTTTAAAGCTGCCACGTCGTTTTGCCAGGTGGCTGTCAGCTGTAAATTATTGGCGTGGGGCTCTCTGGGGCGGAGCCAGGTACGGGCGACTATGGGTCGGGATACCCTGGCTGCACCGCCAAGCCAAGACAACACTAATGTCGACCATGTTGTAGCCACGATATCGCAGATCGAGCCAATACCTTGCACGACACTGTCGACGGCCAGGGGGTTGGATACATACAATGACGTCAGGCTCTGGCTTTGACATACCGAACATCGCAGAAAGATAGACAACGATGCCGAGTCACATTAGGAGAAGTTAAAGGGGTGGCATCAAAGGCACCGATATGAAGCGCAAGCAATAAACGCTTTCTTAGATACGCCAAAACCAAAACAAATTTTGGCAAAGGTATTTTGCTAGTGAATGTAGCGATTGACATGTTCTCCAGGCTCGCAGTAGCACGGACGGAAAATTAACACCATCGAGGCCGGAGAAGAGTACCGTCTGACGCCATCGGCCGAACAGATTCTCTGCCTGCTGTCTGCTGATGCTTGGCTACGAGAATAAAGCCTCGCTTACAAATTCAATCCCAAACAGCTGATGATTTATGGAGTACGGGATGGTTGCGGCACATGTGGCAGGGATAGCACGCAAGCATTTGTCACGATCAACGGGCATGGTCAACGGAATGGAGCTCACCGAGACGGATCGACCAAAGACGCAGATAGCCACGGACAACAGCTGTAAATACGAATGCACTACACTCGGTGATTACGACAAGGTTTTTGCAAAGCATTCGCCTCAACCTAAACGACGGCATTCGCAGTTCGTAGAGGCTTGGCGCCGACCCGGGCTACCCCCTCCATCCCCGCCACAAACGGGACTAATCGGCCGAAACTTACGTCGGCCGACGCCGGAAAAGCCATCGCATGGACGGGTAAATGGCACACTAGCCCTGCCACACGGGCAGCGATATTGGCGTTAGGGGTTAACAGCGAAGGCGCGAGCTCCGCACACACCCGGATATAGCCTGGATTTTCCAGTGGGCTTGCTTCCAGTTCCACCGCTAACTTCGGCGCAAAAAGCGGTAACTGGGGCCGGAAGCCATGCCCCCAACCGCTATTGTAATCACAGGAAGGGCTGCATTTACGGAGCTAACAGCACGCCCTCCGCGGCTCCTGTATAAAGTCCGAGTTCCTCCAAACCTTCATGAAGAGGGCCATACTGCACTACAGTTGGTAGCTGCGCTCACCAAAGAGCATAGCGACGCGTCACCTTCTCCTTCACGTATAAAGAAACGTGGACAACGACGGATGACTCCTCAGTCCCCCTGTTTCTTGCCCGACTTCCGCATCCCACATTTGGCAAAGCTCCGCGGATATGGCGCTCTCCGATGAAAAGCCCCCAAAGCCAGCTGGCATCAACCAAACGGCTGCATCTGGCGATGAAACAGATGCCACAATGACAGAGGTTTATCATGATTCAGAAAAAGAACCCGAAAGTGGTCCTACCCAGATGGAAGATGGTGCACCATCCGAGTCCAGCAATGCAGATGTTGAGGCTCAAAGAGTGAGACACTATCGCGAGACATGACATTCGGAGACACAGGCTAACCATGATCGACAGGACGGCTCTTCAGGTGAAACTATCGAAAAGGTAGCTACCCACAGGACCAGCGCGAGCCGCAAAACACAGGGAAGTATTCTGAGCAAGCTCTCGCGCAAAAAGACTAAGGATAAACTACCCCCGCCCCCGATTCCCGTCATGGATCTAGACAATGGAATCGTGGGCTGGGAGAGCCAGCAAGACCCCGCCATGCCGCTCAACTTCACAAGGCCTCGCAAGTGGCTTATTGTGTCCCTACTCGCGGCAATCACCTTTATGACCCCTTGGTCCTCATCTATCCTTGCACCGGCTCTTGGTGCAATGCAGGAAGACTTCAACGTTACAAACGAAACAAAGGGCGCTATGCCTGTCAGCATCTTCCTCCTTGGATATGCCGTTGGTCCATTGTTTCTATCACCGCTGTCCGAAATTTACGGCCGCAACTTCCTCATGCTTGCCGCCAACGCATTCTTCTGTATCTGGCTGATTGGTTGTGCTCTGGCGCCGTCGCTCGACACGCTCATCTTCTTCCGCTTCATGTGTGGTGTGGGAGGCTCCGCATGCCAGACCATTGGAGGTGCCATCATCTCAGACCTCTTCCCCGTAAGTGAGCGCGGCCGAGCCATGACTATATGGATGCTGGGCCCTATGTTTGGACCGTCCCTGGCCCCTGTCGTTGGCGGCTTCGTCACAGAGACCATTGGATGGCGCTGGGTCAACTGGCTGTCCTTCATCCCAGGCGCTATCGTGGTGATATGCATGTTCTTTGGCAACAAAGAGACAAACCACCGAGTGCTCATCCGACACAAGACGGAAAAGTTGCGCAAGGAACTCAACCGTCCAGAGCTACGGAGCTGTTACGTCGACCCGTCCGTCCCAGTCCTCAGCGTAAACCGTATTCTGCTCAACGGTCTCATCCGACCCATGAAGATGCTCTTCCGCTCCGCCATCGTCTTCACCGTCTCGCTATACGTTGCCTTTTGCTACGGCTGCCTCTACCTGCTCTTTAACACCATGCCCGTCGTCTTCCAGGGCACGTACGGCTGGTCTCTGGGCATCGCAGGACTACCATACCTCGCCCTGCTAGTCGGCTATGCCGTAAGCCTGGGAATCTTCTCCTTTCTCTCCGACAGGACCGTTATACGCATGACGCGGGCCAACAACGGCGTCTTCGAGCCCGAGATGCGCCTCCCACACTGCATCTACTTTGCCTTGCTCATCCCCATCAGCTTCTTCTGGTACGGCTGGGCCGCCGACCAGGCTGTCCACTGGATCGTGCCCGTTATCGGCATCATCCCCTTTGCCGCGGGCATTATCGGCATCTGGATCCCGACGCAGGCGTACCTCATCGACGCGTTCCCCGAGTACGCGGCGAGTGCGCTGGCGGCCTTCTCCGTGCTGCGATGCACGGTGGCAGCCTTTTTACCGCTGGCTGGGCCCAAGATGTACGAGACGCTGCATGTTGGTTGGGGCACGTCGCTGTTGGGCTTTATTGCGGTGGCGCTTATTCCCGTGCCGCTGCTGATTTACCACTACGGAAAGTGGATGAGGAATAAGTGGCCGTTGGAACTGTAGAGTGGTGGCTTACAAGGCACTTGTCACATTCAAACATTGTACATATAGCAGCGTACGCATCTGCATTAATTAACACTCCTCTTAATATTTTCTCATGTATACTCTGAAAACAAATGTGTGTCCGCAAGAAATTGGAGGAAAACATTGCGAGTTGATGCAGTATGTATTAATATTGCGAGGGTACGGGTGACGAATCTGCGACACATCTAAGACATGCGTGAACATCTCCGTGTATAGCCAAAGCCTGTTCCCAACAAACAGTTGCTTAAACAGTAAGATATCATTTCCCCCCAAACGCCGAACAAACGAAAAACAGGAACTGATAAAGAGGCTCTAAAAGCGGCGCAAAATATGCAAAGGTAACCAATCGCTAAATGGTATGCAGTCGTACGATCCATAACGTCCATGGCATCTCTTTCTAAACGAGCTCCCACTGGCACAAGTAGGCATGGGCCCGACGAGTTTGGAACCTCTTGGCAAAGTACTCGCTCTCCGACAAGCCGCGGCCATCGCGATCCCCCCACGTCGAAACCTGCACCAGCTGAATCTTTTGTCCGGGGGCACCGAGATCGTGCGCCTTGACATCGGCCCAGTGCCAGTACCCGTCCGTCTTGATGGGCACCATGTCATCCTTGCGGCCGTCGGCGCCGTGGATCTCGAGCAGGAACAGCGGCGGCTTGCCCAGGCCATTCTTCTCCGATGTCCAGTGCGGGCAGACCTTGCTGAACTGGAAGCGGATGACCTGGCCGCTGTAGACCGGAATCTCCTTGCCGGCGGGCTCGATGCTCGTATCGCTGATACCTTCGTCGCCCACATTGCCATACACCTGGACCGGGGCGCCGTTGGCTTTGCCGAGATAATACTCGTCCCAGGTGACGGTGCGCCCGTCTTCGCGGAACTGATGCTGGGGGTTCTGCGGAAAGTGTCGAGCACCAAACTCTTCGTTTGAAAGGGTAAACTCCTTAGGGGAGAATTTTTGCTTGTAAAGGTTGTTGCACAGGTGCCCTGCGCCCCAACACGCATCCAGAAGATTCCATTTTCCGCCATCGACTCTCACAGCGTTCCAGGCGTGGCCATCGGGCTTGGGCGGCGGTGGTCTCTCGCCCGCTTTCAGCGGTGTGTATCCGAACCCTTTTCCATGGCCGGTTACAACAACGCATTGCAGGCCAGCCCTAACGGCAATATCTTTATACGTCTCTGCATATCCTTGGCAGACAGCCAGCCCACTCCGGATCGTCTGTTCGGAGGTTTGATTTCGGACATTGTCGTTGAAGAACGAAACGACATCGTACATGATGTTGTGGTGAAACCAGGTGAAGATCGCACGAGCCTTGTCGTTGTATGAAGGGAAAGGGGAGCAAAGGTGATGAGCCAGGTAGCCAACAGCGTCGTTGCCGGGTATGGATTGCCGGGGATACTGGGCGGCAACGCTGTCTGGCCCACTCCAGTCCTTGCAGGTAAAGCATTCGTTAGAGCCTTGCCCTGAAGACGATCCACGGGCCGAGAACGCATCGATCTGAGCGGCTGTTGGGCGAGAGGCGGTGGGCACTGGTGGCGGTGTACCATCCGTGGTTGGCCGAGCCGGAATAGAGGGGGTTTTGTCCTGAGAGTTCTTGCCCCGTCCGTTGGCGGTCGGTCTGCTACCTGAGCCGGAATTGGAATTGAAGCCCATAATACGTGGTCTTGTAGGAGCAGGCGCTGTTGTTTCGGACGGCTTGGCTGGGCGCGATGGCAATCGAGGAGGGAGACTGGGCGTCTTTGTGGCAGCCGCCGATGTCGTTTCGTTGGCCGAGGGGAGCTTTCGGGCTGTGCTGCTGGTAGAGCTTTGACTCGTCGTTGACCATGACTTCTGGCCTAGTGAATTCGAAGACTGGGCAGAGCTTTGGGAGGCATCGGATGAGGCGGAGCCTCGACGCACATTCGTCGTTCCATCGGGTTGAATAGACACACGGCGCTGAGGAAGCGGTGGCGGCGGTGCCTGTTGACCCAGTGAGGATGGAGTTCGGGAGGGCAGCGACGGCCGCGCATCACGACTTGGAGAAGCACTCTTCTCTTCCAAGGATGTCTGGGTATCTCGGCGAGGCAGTGGTGGCGCGGCGCTCCTCGTCGGCCGGGCGGGGACAGCGGGCGTCGACCCATTTGTGCCGTTTGACTTTACCGCATTCACGGCAACGGGCGGTGATTGCGTCCGGCTCGCATTGGCTGGCGGGGGAGGAGGCGGCGGTCGCTTTGCAGCCGGCGCTGGAGAAGGCGAGGGAGATGAAGCTGGTGCCGAGCCGTTGGCGGCAAACGTCTTGTTCTTGTTGAGGGCGGCGATGCGCTCAGCAAGGGTTGTAAACTGTGGCTCCTCGGTGTCGGCCATGTCCCTTTGCGTATTGTATCAATATTTTCAGCGAATTTCAGGAGACAGATTTGGGAGCGAAGTTGAGAAAAAGGAGAGTGGTGGTGTGATATCGATATGGTGGCGAAGCAGCCAAGTGTGTGAGACCCTGTATGACGTTGTATGTAACCAGGGCGAGGTCGGCGTCTTGGCGGCAGTAAACGACAGGACGGGCTCAGCGGAGCAGGATGGAGAATGCCAGGTAAAGCGTCGAAGCTGGGTTCTCTTTTTGAGCCGCTTTGAAGGCAGAACGACAGAGGAGTGAAGATGTGGAGGACGAGGACAGAGAGTCAGATAGCGGTTGGGGCTGCACCGCTAGATATTTTGTCGCATGGCGTTAAGGCACAAGGTGGATGAGGTTGCAGGGAAGTGGAGGCTCGCCAAGGCAGGCGAACCACCCAGGAACCGTTGAAGCCAGGCAGCACAGCCTTGGTGGGGCACCAAGACCCAGGGCGTCAACGACATTGGTTCGGATGGGGGAGCGAGCCTTGCCTACTATACGGAGTACTAACTGACTGACTGCCTACTGTATTAGGACCTACCTGCCTACAAGTACGAGCTACAGCCGTAGCACAAACGCGGGTTCTCGTACAATATGGAAAGGTTGTTTTAAGACTGATTAATAAAATAATTGAAAATATAAGATATATTTCAAATACAACTAAATAATGCAAATTATTATATATTAAATCACCAGCCCTCTCCATAACATTACGAGTAGGCAGCTTGGATGTCCAACGCTCACTGTGCACTTATACCCTTGTGCAACATACCACGTCCACCAACACCACCTGAAACTCGGCTCCTCCCAATCTACGGAAGGAAAAGAATCACATTTCATCGTTTTTGAACCTTTTACCTGCGCATTCTCCTCTATGCGTCCTACTACACGGCGGCAATCAACTGCAGGCCCAGCAAAATGGCCATGAGAGGAGGCGACGTCGCTTGGGAAGAGAGCGACCGCATTGAACGCGTTTGGCGCCATTCTCTTTCGAAGAACCAACGTTGAGAGCAATCGGTCAGTTCATTGCCAAACACAGGCAAGGAGTTCCTACCGAGCTATGCGAACCCAGGGCTGGCGGCTTTAATGCCCTATTTAGGATGAAATTTCTAGATGGTGGTTCGGCCGTGATACGCTTTACGAAGCCTGGCTCGACAATGTTCCCAGAAGAAAAGATAAAGAACGAGGTCGCTACAATGAGGTTTATCCAGGATCACACTGCAATACCTGTTCCCTTTGTCCACCACTGGGGTACCCAGGATGAGAGCCCTCTGAATATTGGCCCGTTTATTATCATGGAGTACGTTAATCATGAAATGGACATGATTGACGCACTAAATATTCCCGGTCTCTCTCATAATGATCGGCCCATTCTAAACCCAAACATTAACGAGGCCACCCTTGAAATACTGTATGGCCAGGTCGCAAAAATACTGCTCCAACTTTCGAAATTAGAGCTGCCGCTTATAGGCGCTCTTGAAGAGACTGAACCATGGTCATGGGAGGTCACACGCCGCCCATTATCACTACCTATGAATGGGCTGGTCAGGGTCGGAACGGTACCGCGAGACAAATTGCCCATCACCACCTTTAACAGCTCCTCTAAATACCTCGAAAGCTTGGCCGGCCTTCACCTCGATCATCTCGCCCACCAACGGAACGACGCCGTCGAGTCCAAAGCCGACTGCCAGCGCAAGTACGTGGCGAGACATTTATTCCAGAAGCTTGCAAACGAAAGGCGGCTCTTGTCCACCAAGTATGACAAAGGGCCCTTTAAGTTTTGGTGTGATGACTTGCGGCCATCTAATATTCTACTTGATGCCAATTTACAAATTGTTGGCGTGATCGACTGGGAATTCAGCTATGCAGCGCCAAACGAATTTACGTTTGCTCCTCCTTGGTGGTTGCTTCTTGAACAACCTGAGTACTGGAAAGACGGCCTTGATGATTGGATACAGAAATACGAAGACCGCTTAACTGTGTTTCGGCCATGGTGGGTTGCGAAGACACGGCTATAGCCTCTGGGGCGTTACAGGAGGATCAGCGGCTGTCCTGCAATATGCGTGAGAGCTGGGCCAATGGCGACTTTTGGACCGTTTACGCAGCGCGGAAGAACTTTGCGTTTGACTGCGTATTTTGGAAGAAGCTTGACCCCCGGTTCTTTGGACCGGATGGACGGAACACCAACACCCCTCCCGAGGATACTTGGATGAAGAGGTTTGGGCTGCTTGATGAACGTACCCGAGTAGCTATGGAATCTTTTGTGGACAAGAAAATGGCCGAAACAGAGACGAGGGTATTGGCGTGGGATCCAGACGAATACACATTGACGCAGCAGGCACGGCTTCCATAGTGTTATCCAACCCCCTTGGCGAAGTATACATAGTGAGTGGTGGCGATGGGTAAAGATATAGCAAGGCAAGGAAGCTCGCGGGATAGCGCTTGTTTTGTTTTTAGCGCCAGTCTTGTTCCCTGTACAAACGATAGGTGGAAACAGCAAATACCATTCACATGAAAGACAGATGTTGTTGGCGTACAGGTAGCACACACACGCCTGAGGCCGGCCTTGTCCTCCCTGACCGCATCCAGCCAACCAATCGCCTCCCCGCGCTGGCCGCCCATCTTTGAGTTTCGCCAGCCGCCAGCCAGCCGCCGAAAGAGAATCCACCTGCGGCTCGCCCGCTCCCCCATCGCTGGACCCGTCACTCTCCTCCTCTCCGCATCATCATCACCGTCGCCCCCCGTTGCATCAGCCAGCTCAATAGCCTCGTCGTCGTCGTCGCTGTCGTCTTGCCCCGACTGCGCGCGCGCATGTTTTCCATCTCTCGCCCGCCGTCTACGTAGAGCCCTCTCTCCCCCCGCCGCGGCGGCACGACGCTTGATCGTCCGTCGTCGCATCTCGGCCTGTCTTTCCGGCTGGGGTTCAGCCCCTCCACGTCCTCCGCATTCCCCGCCTGCCTGCCTGCCTGCCTCCAGTTATCGACATCGGGCGAGCTCTGGCTCCGTCTGGTCATCGTAACCATGGCTGCTGGCGGCGACGAGGCTGCTGCAACGCCTGCAACTTGCAAATCCTCCGTCTCCTTCTTGGCCCTGCCCACCGAGACGCAGCGCGAGATCCTCTCCCACGTACGTCGTGATTCCGTCCCGCCTCACCCTCAACATCCCAGACCTGCTCGCCTGCCCGCCTGCCCTGCCCAGCTGCAGGGCGGCCCTCCACCCACCAACATGAATATTGATACTGAACGATTGACTAACTCCATCTCTCTCGCTCCTCGCTATTAGTGCGGCCAAAGCGATCTCATATGCGTCGCCCTCGTCTCCAAGCACTTTCACGAAATCGCCTCCTCCATCCTCTACCGCAACTTCCACATCATCTTTCCCGACGATGACGACCTCAACTTCGACTCCCCCATCGACGGCCTCGCCGGTGGCCTCGACACCTTTACCACCAGCGACTACAACTACGCAAAGCATCTTCGCGACCTATCCATGGACACCCTCAGCGCTGGTAGCAAGGGCGAAATGTCGTATCAACCGTACCTTTACACCTCTAGCTGCGGCAAATTCCTAAGCACTCTTCTATACCTCACCCTCAGGAAAGCGAATGCCTTGGAGGCTTTCCGGTTAGTTCTCTCCCTGTCCCTACGCTCTTTTCCCCGCATCTACGAATTGCTAACAGTCGTCGTTCCCCACAGATGGAACATTCGTGTAGAGCTCAGCCGACCCGTCTACCGCGAGCTTCATCGAATCTCGACCCTCAAAACTCTCCATGTTCGCATGCAGGCTGGCGACTCTTATTATATGCCTCCCCCACCGCTGCCCATTAGCTTTCAAACACACCATCCACCCCCTCCACCACCCGTACACTTCGACTTCTGGGGTACTCCTCCGCCGCCGTCGCTTCCTTCGCTGCCCGTCCTGCCGCATCCTCCCACAGGTACTTCGCCTCCGGTTCTCAACGGCCCGCCTCCTCTGCATAGCCATTCGAGATCAACATCCAATAACCGATTCTCAAAACACCACCCACAAGAGCCCCCTCGGCTTTCCGGGTTCAAAAATTTAAAGAGTCTGTCCATACTGGACATTGACGACTTGGGCGTGATACCTGAATTAAGAGCCTGTGTGAAGCATTCATATTCCACACTTGGCGAGCTGCAGCTTTCGCTCTCGTCCTCGATGGCGTCGCAGTCACGAAAACCACCCCCAGACTCGGATACGGATGATTCTGACCAAGAATACTTTGATGACCCTCCCGCTTCCCACCACTCCAATTTTGACAATGTCAGCCCAGCGAGGGCCTTCCGAGCTCAGGAAGAGCGGAAGAAGCAAGAAGCAATTCTCGGCAGAGTGCTTGGAGTCGAGGCGAATCTACAAAAGAAGCCACAAATGCAACTAGGGCCTGACGAAAGAGATCGGAAAGGGAAATCCAGATCCACAGCTCCTGTAGAAGATGCTGATCCACGTGAACAATTCGTCTCGTCTTTGCGCGGTGTATCAACCAAGCTCATGTCCATCGTAAATGGCTCCAAAGACGTTTCGGCGACGCACCAAGATATACTCGATGCAATCGAGAAGGCGGCACGAAAATATGTCGACTCCGCAGCCGCACCTGGAACGCCTGGCGGAGACTCCGCTGCGGAAGGCAAAGCTGACAAGGTTCCTTCTGGGGAGAACCTCGCGACGTCGTCTACCGCAAAGGTGGAGGCATCCGTAAGCGATGAGCAAGACCACTCCAAATGCAAGGGCAAGGGGAAGGACGATGGAACTTCTCACGCGGCTATCCCGACGCGACCGAAGATGCCCAAAGACTCCTCGCCGGATGATATTGACATTGAGCACCCAGACATGGTGGACGATGCAGCGGACGAAAGCGACGAGCAAATTGACGTCGCTTCGGGCGATGCTCCCATACAGGATTGCAAAGCTACGACTGGCGAGGCTTCCCGCTCTTCGCGTGCCAATCCGACAAGTAGTGTCCATCAGCTACCCGCTGCGAAGAGTGGCGAAAATACACCGCTGGAACAGGATGCTCCGGCCAAGTACGGTGATAGCAGGGATGCTCTGCAAATCAGCATGGACGATTACATTCGAGACACCAGAGGTCTGTCGCTTGCGGTGCTGAAAATCCACTTGATCCCTGTCAAAGCCTCGGTCTTCTCTAGGGCGATAAACATGGGTACTCTCAAAGAATTGACGTTACTCAATGTCGGTAATCAGACACCTATTTGGACACTTCTGGCCAAGGAGAACAGGACACAGCCATTGGCTTTGCGCAGCATCTTCACCGACAACGTCTCGGCTGCCTTTTTGACCCTTGTCTCTCAGCTGAAGGAGATTCATGACCTATTCATGCTTGAGCGGAACGTAGACCACAAGCCCGAGAGCTTTGCCCCTCGGGCATCAATTACTATTGATCAGATTCGCCGGTTGGTCCTTAAGAAGCATATATCGACGCTAAGGCGACTCATGATCAAGGACGAGTCCAAAGAGGCCAACTGGGACGCAAATGAAAAAGCCATGATCCTTATTTGCACTCAGGGCAGACAACTGGAAGAGCTTGCAGTAAGCATGAACATACATGCGGTGGTGAGTAACCCTATTTCCTTGTGCAGCACCATACATTGAGCTAATTCGTGGACTGCCAACAGCATGCATTCATGCAGTACTTCTCTGGTCTAGTCAATCTACGAGCAGTCAACATTCTGCACTTCAAGAACAATGACACATGTCTCTGGGTGATGCGTGAGACCCTACGATTCATTGTCGACAACCTATCACATCACCCCGAACTGAAGTTAGAGTGGATAGCAATGGAGGATGATAGGGTCGATCGTGTTGTACGGCCAACAGAGGCAGGGGAACAGGATGAGAAGGACGACATGAAGAATCGGGAGAGAAGACAATCAAACATGATGCAGAAAGGGCACACTGCGGGCTATTCACAGGCAAACGATTTTGGCTTCCCTACACTTCCCACTGAGGGGCTGGACTCCGACAGTGAAGGTGAAGAGGATGGGTATGACTACGGCACGCGTCTTCGGTTCAAGACTGTGGGACCTCTGCAGTTCTATGACGTCTGGGGCGTGAAAATCTTTGAAAAGGAGATTCGGCACGGCCGGTTATAGTGAGCGTACAGAGGCAGGAAGGCGCTCCTTTTTGGATGTATTTGGACGCAGCAGTTCGTCCATACGACATGATGTATATATGATATTTGGGTATTATGGAGTAGCGGGTTTGCGTCTTGCGTGTCTAGAGGGATGATGGATTTAGCTCTCGGAGAGCGATCGATGGCGTATGTACGAAAGGAAACTCGACTTTGGCGACTCGGAGCTGCGATGGTTTGGTAATGGACTATTTTTTTTTTTGGACAAGAATTTGCGACAGGGAGCGAAGAATGGATAGCAAGCGTAGGTATTAATTTATTTTTTTTTGGCGATTTTGTTCCGTATAGCGAAAATGATGAATGTGATTGTGTAACTGTGGCCTCCGGACCTCCGGCAAGGCCGCCGGGGCGGTGATCGGCTGCGGTCCCGGCGACGGCGGGGCTCCACTTCGGAGACGTGGGGTGGAATGCGACATGGCGAGTATAAGCTTCTCGGAGAGCGAGCCTGTGGGCTACCGTACTTGAATAAGTAAATTATGGAGGCCGGTGTTCCTTGAGATCCGGTCGTCGATGTGTAGTTAACTAGGTTGTGGAATTCGGCTTCAACGACGCAAGAGTGCTGTTTGCTGCCTCGCAGGTGGGCAAGGCTTGAAGGCTTGATCGACGTGGCGTCTTTACTACAGTCACCTTTACTTGTGAGGTCTTTGACAAATATGGTTAAAGTTGACACCCGTGTGCCCATAGGTGACTAGGATAATATTAGAAATGGCTTGTATTTGAGGAAGATTCCAGGTTTGCCAGCTAACGGGCCACCAAAGTATTGAGTACGTGGAAGATTTCAACCAGACCCGATGTATCACAATGCTGCATAAAGTTCACGGGTTGGACATGGTTGTGACTTTTTTAAATGTTGTTTTATTCTATTCTCAACTCTCCGACGTAGCCTCTGAGGCTGTTACCCATCATCAAAGAACAAGGAAACTTCAACGCCATGCAGCCTTCTCCCTAGAGAGATGCCATATCCCGACATTTCTTCCCTCCATTTTTCCCTTCCCTGTCCTTTCTTCTAGTTTTGTAGTTTTTTCCTGCCTTTTCCTCCTTGACGTCCTTTGCAGGAGAGGTACAAGGTACTCGGGGAGAAGGCGAGAAGATGGTAGTTGAAATAAAAAGGTTGGTTTTGTTGAACAAAGGGAATCGGTCAAATAATCAAACAAGTGGTGCTAAAAGCAAAAAGGAATTGGAGCGCAGGTTGGTGGTATTTACAGCCTGCTGATGATGGCGTTGGCGTACTCGGAAGTCTTGGCCTTGCCGCCGAGATCGCCGGTCAGGGCCTTGCCCTCGGCCATGGTGTCGAAGATGGCCTTCTCGACGAGAGCGGCCTTGTCGGTGAGACCCATGTGACGCAGCATCATGATGGAGCTGAGGAGGAGAGCGGTGGGGTTGGCCAGGCCCTTGCCGGCAATGTCGGGGGCGGAGCCGTGGACGGCCTCGAAGATGGAGCACTCGTCACCAATGTTGCCAGAGGGGGTGAGGCCGAGACCACCAATCAGACCGGCGCACATGTCGGACAGAATGTCACCGTACAGGTTGGGCATGACCAGGACCTTGTCGTTGTAGGGGAGGGGATCGGTGACCATCTTGAGGCAGGTGTTGTCGAGAAGCTCGGCGTCGAACTCGATATCGGGGAAGTCCTTGGCGACCTGGCGACCGACGTTGAGGAAGAGACCGTCGGACATCTTCATGATGGTGGCCTTGTGGACGACACGGACCTTGGTGCGGCCAATGGACTGTGCGTGCTGGAAGGCGAAGCGCAGGACGCGCTCAGAGGCCTCGCGGGTGATGAGCTTGATGCTCTGGACGACACCGTCAACGACGACGTGCTCAATGCCAGAGTACTCGCCCTCGGTGTTCTCTCGGATCAGGACCGTGTCGACATCGTCGTAGGGGGTCTTGAAGCCGGCGACCGAGCGGCAGGGACGCAGGTTGGCGAAGAGGTTGAAGGTACGGCGGAGGGTGAGGTTGAGGGAGACGTGGCCCTTGCCGACAGGAGTCTACATCACAGAGGTTAGATGAGCTTGTCATGGCGGCAAAGAAGAGATTGCGCGACGGGGACAGCTACTTACGGCGAGGGGACCCTTGAGGGCGATCTTGTTCTTCTTGATGTTCTCGATTGCGGCATCAGGGATGGCAGTCTTGCCGTCCTTGATGATGGGGGTGACATCGACGGGCTCCCAAGCAATGGGGATCTGTGAATTACAGCATTGTTAGTTGGATTGCGCTTCGCTGGGAGCAAATGTGGGAAAGGTAGGAGTTACGAACCTTGGCAGCGGAGAAGATGTCCTTGACAGACTCGGAAATCTCGGGGCCGATACCGTCACCCTCGATCAAGCTGACGAGGTAGTTTCCCTGGTAATAACACGTTAGTTTATCCTGAAATCCTCATCGAATTCAATGGCATGGCGGGCAATTCGTGGTCGCCAGCAGCTTCGGTGCCGCCGACGTCGTGGCTGGCGTAGCATAAAGCCGGGGCAGCCGCGAGAGTGGGTAGCCGGGCGCAACGCCCTTTTGCCAAATGAAAATGTAAATTAAAAACGTACTTTCGAGTCCTTGGTGCCCTCGTACTTGGCAACGCGGTCGCTGGGAGCCGAGTAGAAGCGCTTGTTCTGGCAAATACGCGTTAGCAAGCTATTGTGGTCCATGGCTTCGGTGTGCGCTCCCTTACCGCAACAGACCAGGTGGCCGCGCGGGGAGCGGCGCGGAGGCATTGCCTGGCAGGGATAGAGCGAAGGGCCAGCATGTTGAAATATGTGAAGAGAGGAGCAATTCGATCCGGGGGAGAGCTGGAGCAAGAGAGCTGGGCCGGCGACGACAGGAAAACTGAGCAGTCGGGAGGGGGAAGAGGATGAGAATGGGAGAAAGGAAAGGTGTGAAGGTGTGGACAGACAGGACACTGGAACAAAAAATGAAAGCCGTCAATACGCTACGCTGCCAGGTTGAGCCTCCAAGCGCACGGCTAGGCCGAGCCCATTTTGGCGGTGCTCTGGGCGACGTAGCCACACCAGGCCCGGAAACAAGTGGCCCGCCAAGCAACTTTTTTTTTTTCTCTGGCGGGCGGCTTTAGCAGGCGCATCTTCGGTGGGAAGGCTCGGAGCCGTCGGAAATGCGCTAATGGCTACCGAGCAGTGCACCAGCCACATGTAACGATGCACTCGCGTGCACCAGCCACAGCACCTGGTGGGGATTGAGTCTGCTCCTTGACCCGCAGCGACGAACTGTACATGGCACGGCGCGGCTGTGTGAGCTGCTGCGGCGGCTCAGGCACAGAGACATGGGTCAGTTGGAGCTACTGTGACCGTATCCACGACGACTCGTCAACGCGCCATCTGACGTGGTTGGCTAGACACGCGGCGCTACCTATCGCTGTCTACAGCTGTGCTCAATCGTCTTTCTTTTACGACTCCTGCAGCAGGCCAGATTGCGCGAGCTGGCATCTGCCTGCCTTCTCCAACTACTGTGCCTTGTTGGGATGTTCTCCCCCTGATTCTAGTGACCTCGGTAGCTGCTGGCCATTGCCTCTCGATACCATGGCCGACTTTGAGAGAACCGTGCTCGACTTTTACCAGCTCTCCTCGCCGTATCCGTCCGAATGGCCCGCCGACAAGGATGAGGATGAGGCTGCTGCGGTGGATGACGCTACGTTTTCGCATAACCAACGAGCGTCACGATACCAAGCTCTCGCCAGTGCCGTCAACGAACGCCGCAGCCTCGGCACTGGCCCCGGGGGCGTCAACAACCTGGTTCAGAAAGATGAGCCAGATCCTCTTGGTTCTTCGGATAGCGTGGTTCGCAGTCTGAAAAACATGGGCCTGCCCATCCAAGATGATATCCGCCTACGTACGTTGACCACGTTCTGGCGACCGAGCCACCCTCCTCTGGCGACATGACTGATCTTTTCTCTCAGGAAACCGATTTCTGCTATCTTCGACGACATTCTCGCCAGCCTTGTTCCTATCTCAGATGCACGCCAATGCCGACACGCGAAACCTGCTCGAAGGCTTGGATATGCTATCGCAGTCCATTGACCAAAAATCCGCCTCGCTCAAGGTCCTCGTTGAGACCAACTTTGAACGATTCGTCAAGGCCAAGGCTACCATCGACAATGTCTACAAGGAGATGAAGTATCGCGGCGAGGAACCCCAGCCTCGGACACACTCGCGCCATGCCAGCCGAAATAGCTTCCGCAACAGCGGCGGTAAGCTTGCGTTCAATAACTCTCTAGCGTTCTCGGTATCCGATAGCCGCAAGAAGAACGCTCTAGTAAAAGAGAGCGAATACGGTGTCCTTGGCATCAAGGCACCCCTTCTGGACGTCTCGGCCAAGGCAGAGGAAGTATGGGGTCCAGCCTTGGGCGGCCGGGAGAAAGAAGAGCACTTGAAGGACGTCTCGAACCATCTACTCCGGTTCCGTGAATATGTTGACCTGAGCGCGAGCGTGGCCGACAGCATCAAGCGAAAAGACTATGAGAGTCTGGTGGATAGCTACAACCGTGCCAGGAGATTTGCGGACGACGCTCGCCAGCTGGCTGAGCAGCTGCGCGACGGCACACCTGAGGATGTGCAGTTATATCAAATACTCCTTGCCGGCCGCATGTGGCATGATGTTGATCAGCAAGTCCAGGCCTTCAAAAAGGAAATATGGAAAAAGCTGATTGCGTCCAATGCGGGGTCCAAGCCAGATTCGATGGCTGGCCGTGCTCAAGATCAGCATATGGAGCAAATAAGTCTCCTGCTGGAGCTTGGTGTGGAAGACAACCCCATCTGGATGTGGCTTCTCAGTCGCTACGACAATTTGAAAAGCAAGATACAGTTGACTGGTGATCGGCAGAAACTGGAGATTGAGATTTTGCGCCGTCGTCTGGCGAACGACGAGAAGCCATCTGCCAAAGAGGCCGCATCCCACTTCAAGGGCCTTGGTCGGCAGGCGATCGATCACAAAACAGTCGTCCATGACTCCACGGAAGTCGTTGAGCTGTGGGAGAAAATGCTGGTGTATTTGAATAACCTCATATCACCCCAAGGAGTGCTGGGCGAAATAATGGAGTTTTGGCAGACATCCCAAAGTTTCATAGATGGGAAGACGCAAAAGTCGCTACCTGTCGGTTACAACAAGGAATCCGTCATTCACCATCAGCTCTCTGCTCAAATGGTAGCAGACCTTGAGAAAGGGGCAGTCGAGCTCGTCGAGCATGTCCGTGAACACGTCTACGGCTTCTTTGCTGGTCTGCCTCCTGAAGATGTATCTCAGCTGCTCTCTCCACTGACTCCAAATCCGACTTCTCCGATGTCCGCAGGCGGCATCTCAGGCTCGCTCACACCAAACTCGCTGCGGGATCCGCGGTTCAACTTTGACCCCAACAACCCTCCGCCATCCCCACGAAAAGGAGAACCATGGGAAAAGCTGGCGTTCTGGCCACCTTGGTCCAATTCTTTGAGTGGCGTTCATTACTTGACAAAAATGCTGGCGCTGGTTGGCTCGGGTGCTTCAGACATGGCCACTATTGGGCCTATTGCAGTAGGCAACAATCAGGTTCTTGAGCGTCTCAAGACCCTTGTCGGTGCTTCGCGAGAACGTTGCGTCACGGCGCTTTGTGCAGCTTGGAATCGAGACGCTGAGAATATCAAGCATGTCGAAGACTGGCAACGATCTAGCGAAACTGGCGACGTTACCAGGATGCCAGCTAGCTTCGCCGCATTCGAAGGCACGCTTCTTACGGGAATGCAAAAGATCCTCTACATCTCCGACGCGACAACAGATCAGGGGGCTCCAGATATTGTCTTGCCCCCTCCTGCGAAATTACTACAGATGGTCCGTAGTCAGTACGTCACAACACTTTATAAAGCCCTGAGCGGCATGGTTGAGAACGCGGAACGGTCCTTGGAGAAGACGGATGAGGATTGGTCAACTGGTGTAGAGTGGGCTTCATCTGCGCCACCAAGTTCAATCGGCACAACCAACCTGGATGCCGGGGATAGAGTAAGTTATGACGGCAAGCTGAGAAGCTGACAGCACAACCAACCACTAACACTATTATAGAATGTCAGAATGCTCGTGACGTTGAGCAATCTGCAGGCGCTGAGATCACAAGTCGTGCCCAGCCTCAACTCACAGTTTGAAAACGCCTTCTCCGTGAAGCTTACGGACGAGTCCAAGACAATTCGAGACGTCCTAGGACAAATCGATGCTCGCCTTTTCCAGTCTTACACCAAGCAATCCATCGAGAAACTGCGCGAGATTATTCAAGCCGGCCTCTCATCAGACGACTGGGTCCCTAAGCCTGGCGACCGTCCAAGGGCAGCGAAACCATATATTTACGAGTCCCTGTTAACACTCGTTCTCGTTCACTCCCAGGTTTCAGCAACAGCACCGTCCCTCACACCGCAGGTCCTGTCCTTTTTGTTGGAGCAAACATCGCTCCACCTACTCGAAACTTTCCGTACGCGGGCTCGCTACTCGCTCGAGGCTCTGATGCAGGCCACACTCGACGTGGAGTTTGTCGCTCAAACTCTGAGCCATTACACGACAGATCGCGCCTCTGAACTGCAAAGCCAGATATACCAAGACCTCGACGGGCGAACGGACAATGACGCCCGCGCGCGGTTGCAGAACGAGCTACCTGAGATGCGCAATGTGCTCAAGAAGCTCCGAGAAGCAAGCAAGAACGAATTTGCCTGCTTCAAGAAGCCCAAGCAGAGGCCGACGATGCCGTCCAAGCAGGATAGCGGCGCGACGAGCTAGAGACAACGCCGTGCTGCTTGATTGTGTGTATATAAAGGGCAAAAGCTGGACAAGGTTCCCAATTTTTTTTGCGTCGGTCGTATGAGGTAGCATCATGGGCGTAGGTGAGGGTAACGCATTATAAAATGAATGAAATGATAAGCGAAATGCTTTATTTTAAAAAGATGAAGAGGGAGAAAACAGCCTCTTTTGCTACATTGTTAATGCGTAAATACTCTACTTTGCGTGCAACAATCATCAACAGCAATAGCAGACATAGGTCTTCCGAATACGCCGGCATTCCTTTTTCTTGTTCATTTCAAACATGCATGCTTTTGGTGAGTCCCTGGGGTTCGTCTTTTAGCACTCCTGTCCACCAAACGCCAAATACCCTCGTTAGAGGATGAAAAAAAAAACACTTTTGGGGTTTCCGATCATTCCCTTGGGCTCCTCCATATCATTAGTTTGTAACTGTTTTTTGGCCGATTACGCGCGTGTGCGTATATAGATGCTTCCTTTCTTTTCTTCATTACAGTCTCACCCAGTGGTAGACAGTTTGTTATTTTATCATTACGCAGCGACTTGCACGTCTCCTTTTCTATGCCCCGTTGGGTAAGAGGAGGTGCGAGCAAAACATGAGCTCCAGCGAGCGGGAGTCTGCTGGAGAGAATTGCGATCCCTTTTGTCGAGATTCGATGGTATCGTCTAAGTTTTCTGTTGTTAACATTGCGCACTTTTGTTTTGCTTTTCTGCTTTCCAAGTTTCAGCATTTCGATAATACTTACAATCCAGATCCAGCTTGGCAAAATATTCAACCACGGCAGGGTCCTGGTCCTGGGCTGAAATCTTGCCGCTGTCATCCTTGGTGATGTTGGGCAGGGCCTTGCGAATGCCGAGCAGCATCTTTAGTAGACCGGCAAGATTGCCTCCCTGTTGCGCAAAGACGCTCGGGTCGCGCTCAAGCGGCCAGCCCGGGCGCAGATGGTCCTGCTCCCAGGCCTTAAAGGCCCAGGTTGACTTTTCGACGCAGTTGAGGAAGATGAGCGCCGTAAGAAACATTTTGAAGCCGACCTTGGTCTTGCTGTCGGTGAGGAGGCGGTCCATGTGGTTGAGCAGGCTCTTGGACGTGTTGTTCGCCTTGCGCTCGGCGGCGGCATTTAGCTGCATGCAAATCATGGTGTAAATGTCGGCGTCGTGTTCATTTTGTGCCTCGTTGATCCACCGCGGCTCGACGCCCGTACCAGATGGTCTCTCGAGAATTGTCCACTGTCGCTCGCGATCAATACTCTCGACTAGGCCCCAGAGCTCCAGAGCCTTGTTCAACAGGTCATCCTCTTCAATGGCCTGCTGCTCTACGGCAGTCTCAAGGGTAATCCGACTAAATTTGGATTGCTCGCGCTCAATAAATATCGGCAGCACGTCTCGCATGTACGTTTCGACTTTTATGGGGATATCCTCCGCATCCTGGTCGATCATGATGGCCTGCCTGAACGGCTCCTTGCTGTTCAATGCTTCGGCCTGGCTCTCGCTCGGTTCGAGCAGGGCCTCCAGGGTGCCCAGAACGATGCGCTTCTCGACTTCTGGAAAGTGTGAGACCTCGATGACGCTGCTATTGTTGGTGAGCTGTAGCTGGTCTTTCAAGAGGTTTATGCGGTTTTGTGACAAAACCACCTGCACTCCAGCCGAGTATAGGTCTAGCTGCTCATGCAGTCTTGTCCTAACGCAGCCGGTTCTCCAAACACGAGGCGCCAGAACCTTACGACATGTGTCACAAGGGGTGCCCTTTCCGCAGTTCTTTCGCAGTATCCGGCAGCGTATGCAGGCTCCGATCTTTCGGACTTCTTGGACTTCCTTTCTTCTTGCAGGCGTAAATCGTGATCGGGAATGACGCGGTCTACCGTTCAGCATTCCAACACTGGTATCCATGCGGACACCGCCGCGGATCACAGGCTGGGGAGGCGGCTGATTCTCTGCCAGCAGCGGATTCGCGGCAGTGGCCGAAAGGTAAGTCATTTCGCCCCAAGGCTGCGAGGTGTTTGTGTCGGTCGCTGTAGTTTGTGCGACATCTAGCACAGAATTGCCGTCGGTTACAGAGGGAGAAGCAGAAGAGGCATCGCTGCTCACGAGCTGCGGGTCGAGAAACGACGGGTTCAGACGAGCAGTGGCAGCCACAGCGACGGATATACTTGCTGGGTCGGGAGCAGTGTCGCTGGTCGGCAACAGAGCCTGCAGGCGTTCTTCGGGCGAGAGATCTGTGACGGCGGCCGATACTTGAGCAGGGTCAAGGCCATAGTCAATTTTCGACGCGGCTGTTTGCTCCGCATACTGGTCGCCCTTCCTAAGAGCGCCAGCGGTCCCACGTTCATCGTATCCAAGAGGAGGATTGTCTAGAGTGTATTGCTCCTGCAGATCGAAGCGACTGGTGGTATGTGTAGAGTCGGCGCCATTTGCGTTTGCAGCGTCGGAGCCCTTTGGAACGCGGTTGTTCTCATTAAGGTCAACCTGTCGCGAGGCTTCGGCAAGAGTCTCCAGGGCACTCCATTCTTGCGGCATGACAGCGGAAGCCGCAGAGCGCGCGTTCCTGCTGCCATCGCCATTATTCTGTCGGTCGGCGGCGGCCCTCGCGCTGGTAATACCGTGGAGCTCGAGGCAGGCCCGCATGCGGTCCGAGTCGGAGATGGCGGGACATTTCTTGGTGATGTGGTTCGTCAGGCTGTCGATTCTGCCCTTGGGAAAGTTCTCGCCGCATCGCTTACAGGTATGCTGGTACCTGTTACTGTTGTCGTTGAGCTTGGCCCCGCGGACAAAGTATTCGAGGATCAAGGGATTCGGTTTGCGACCCATGATGGCTTGTCGGCGCGGTGCGAGCCAAGGGTCGAGACAACGCGTACAAGTCGCAGAAATCGCCCAAATCACCCAACTAGACGTCTCTACAGACCTCTCGGCCGAATAGAGACAGCAAGGTAGGCCGGCGCGAGGAAGCGGGATGGGATGAATAGAAGCGGCAGTTTCCACGATTATCAGATTCTGCCTGTGTTGACCGACAAAATTCTCACACCGACTTGTCTGGCGGGGCGAAGATTATAGAATTTGCAGCAGGCGGTGCGACGTGTGGTGTGGAAGGGGTTTTGAGTGGGGCCGCCCGCTTGGGTAATGACAGCCGGCCCATCACTGATGAGCGCCTCCGATCTGTCCGGCGCGTGGCTGCGTACTTTCCCTACCCTATAGGCCCTTACGCGTTGTCACAACAGTAGCTGCCAGTAGGCCAAGCCTGGCAGGAAAATAGAGATTCAAGGGGTCTCAGTCAAGGAAAGCACAATTCAGTATTATTCAGCCTATCTGTACAGTTGTACTGCCGAGTAACAGTAGCTGAAGCTTGAGGCCTTCGCCTCAAGCTTTTCCTCGAGAAGCGGGGTAATCACCAACCCTTGGGAGTGGGCTTACCTAAGCCTGTTCCCCGGTGGCGTTCTTACACGCGTAATTATGTATGCCCAAAGGAAGCGGACATGTGTGTGAGACGCTGTGCTAGGATGGGCAGGTTTTGCTACTGTTCAATTTCTATATTTACACTTAATATCCCAGCTCGGAGACAATGCATACGCCCAGATCCACGTGTAGCCTGCCTTGTTGCGACCTGCTCGGCGCTTTTTCCTTTAGACAACCTCCGCCTCTACGCCGCCCCGCGTGGATCTCCTAAAGAGGAAGGCCGCCGTCCACTCAGTCACCCTCCATGATGCACGTTTGACAGGGTTGTCGCTGACCACAGGTAGGCTGTGAGCTAAGCAAGCGTACCATACAAATACAGTCGTGCCACCGGAACGATGAGGTTATACTTCATTCTACCATCATCGAGGAGCCGCTCTTCTCTCATGCAGCTCATCGAACCATCCACCCCTCGACATCTATCATAATGTCAAAGCACCAATTCTTGGGACCGCTCCTTGCACTAGCCGGGGCAGTTGCCTCTCAAGGGCTGGATTTGTCCCAATATGCCCTGACGGATGTGAGTTTTGCGCTAATTATACTGTAGCGATGCTCGGCCCTAACATAGCTTATATAGACGGGGTCCATCAAAGGTGGAAACACCTTTCCGGGGATATCGCAGCCGCTGGGCATTGTCAAGCTCGGCCCCGATCTATATTCCGGAACCGACGCGTACTCGGGTTATCTTCCCAATGGAAATTTTACGGGCTTTTCCATGCTCCATGAGAGTGGCACTGGAGGAGCGCCGAAATATGGCGTCGTCGCTCAGATGCCTCTGGTCGGGTCCATCAAGAATCCCTTGACGGATCGCACCGACGACACTCGTGCTTCCCCAGACTACACCGAAGTCGGGTACTACAAGGCGAGCTTGGGCTCAGGTACCGTCGTGGAAATGGCCGCGTCCAACAAAGCTGGGATGTATCAATACACCTTTCCCGAGACTGAAAAAGACCTGAACGTCTTGGTCGACGTTTCCCATGTTCTTTCGTCGTACCGTGGCCAGGGCCTCGGCCAGAACTATCTCAACGGCAGTATCAGTGTCCATGATGAACCTGGGCTGCCCGATCACTATTATTACACTGGATCGGGAACATATGACAATGTAAGTAGCTTCAAGCTCACCTCCGATCAGTACTCTCACCCACGTTTTAGGGATGGAATCGGGCTGGCCCGTGGACCGTGTATTTCTGTGGCCATTTCGATACTCCGGCGTCATTTAAGACATTTAATAGCTCTGATGATCACAAAACCCTAGCCTCATTCGAAACGAACCGAGTCATGGCCGCCCAGGCCGCTCGAGTGGGCGCGGTATTTACATTCAACCAGACCAGTGTGGTTTCCAGGTTAGGAATTTCGTTCATCTCAACCGACCAGGCTTGCGAAAATGTCGAAAATGAGATGCCAAAAGATACCACATTAAAGCAGCTTCAGCAACAGACCCGGGACACTTGGAACAGAGACGTTTTCAGCAAGGTCACGACATCGTCCACAAATACAACAAAGCTGAACCAGCTCTACACTGCACTTTATTTTATGCACCTGATGCCACAGAACAAGACGGGAGAAAACCCACTTTGGAACTCCGACGAACCGTACTATGATGATATTTTCACGTTTTGGGATACGGTATGTATATGCCAGTGGTCATGATGCCATACAACTCTAACCAGCAACCAGTACCGCTGCACCACTGCGCTCCTTCACATTCTTCAGCCGTCCTATTACGAGGAACTATTGCGATCCATGATTGACATTTGGCGCCATGGCGGCTGGGTTTCAGATGCTAGATCATCATTTTACAATGGCGCCGTACAGGGGGGCACCAATGGTGACAATGTCTTTGCCGATGCATACGTCAAGGGCGTTCGCGGCAAAGTCAATTGGAAGGACGCATTCGCCTCCATGGTAAAGAATGCCGAAGAGGTCCCGCCAAATAACAATGACTCTCGAGATCCTACCGGGTCGACCCGCGAGGGCCGAAGCGCTCTGCCAGACTGGCTGAAATACGGCTTTATTACCCCGACGTTTGCCAGATCTGTTAGTCGAGCTGTCGAATAGTACGTCTTTCCCTCCGTCTTCACAGCTCTCAACTAACTTGACACAGCTCCGTAAATGACTTTTCATTGGCAACTATTGCGGCCGGTCTCGGCAAAACTTGCGACTTTAAGAAGTACTTCAAACGTTCGCACAACTGGCGCAACCACTGGAATCCAGACATGGCGGCCCTTGGATTCTCCGGTTTCGTTGGTCCACGAAATGTCGATGGCTTCATCTCGCAGGACCCTCTCTCCTGCGGCGGGTGCTACTGGCGCGACTACTACTACCAGGCTTTGCCGTGGGAGTATTCCTTTAACGCACACCACGACTTGGACAAGCTCATTGATCTCTGCGGCGGCGAGGAAACATTTGTGAAGCGCCTTGAAAAGACGTTTGAGCCCGGAGTCTATTCTGGAAACGGAGCTTTTGGCCACACGCTCTTCAACCCCGGGAATGAGCCAAGCTTCACCACGCCGTACCTCTACAACTTTGCCAACCGTCAGGACCTGGCCGTGAAGCGCAGCCGTTTCGTAGCAAAGTCGTACTACCGCCCCACGCGAGATGGCCTGCCTGGCAATAGTGATGCCGGATCCATGGAGTCTTGGCTGCTGTGGAATATGATTGGATTGTATCCGATGACGGGGCAGACCACATTCTTTATCGGCTCGCCGTGGTTCAGTGATCTTAGCATCTCGCTTGAGGGCGGCAAGACGCTTACCATCACCACCACGGGTGGCGACGAGGATACATACTTCGTCCAGTCGCTCAAGGTTAACGGCAAAGAGTGGAACAAGAGCTGGCTTACCTGGTATGACATCTTTGCCGAAGGAGGCACGCTAGACTTCGAGTTGGGCCCCAATCCTGCAAACTGGACTACGGGAGAATTGCCACCAAGTCCCGGCAGCATGTCTCCAGAAGACGCGCGGAAGTTCCTACAGGCAGCAGCAAAGGGAAGCTAATCATACATATGTATATAAGACGCCATGCACTGATAACCAGTTGAATGACTCCATTTGGGTATACTATTGTACCGCTGGAATCCGTATATAAGACCTTTTCATAGCTACCTACATATACAAAGACAGCCCTAGCGCCAAGTACAGAATGCATGCCAACCTGGCAATGAAACAAAGTGAAGCAAAGAAATCTGGAAGGAAACTCCTTGCTAATGCTATACGCAGGGTTTCGTCAACGACCCTATCCCAGTCCAGCTGAAATACGGGACACACCAGCGATGCTTAGTCTCCTTGACCCCATACGTTGCGGAATTCTTCGCGGCCTTCGACATCATAAGTTGGGCTGTCGTCATCTTTGGCTCGGTTGCCTTTTGAACTGCTAGGCTGTTGCGCTTCGGGTGCAGCGGTACTGTGAGCACCATCATACCCTTGTGCGGTGGCGGTGCCTTCGTCTGCCGCTTCGCGCGGAGACAGAAGCTCTGGCTCTGGCGCAGGGTGTTTAACCGCCTTCTTCACCTTCTTCTTCGATTTGACCGCAATCACTGGCGTCTCGTCGACGCTAAGCCTACTTTTAGCCTGGCTTGAACCGCCGTTGTTCCCTGGACTGCGCCTTTGCGGCGGTGTGAACCTCGGGCTGGAGACGTGGGGGTGGTACGGGTCGTAAGTGGCGACGGATGAGCCAAATCTATCTCTCAGCGGCTCACTGGCAGTGATTACGGGATACTATAAAGTGATGGTCAGAATAAAGCGATCTACTTTCAGTATCAACACTTACATTCCAGTCGCCGTATTCGAGTTGGCGGGCTTGGTCATAGAGGCGGTCCTCATCGGGATCAATTTGTGGTTCCTCAAACGTACCCATGCTACCATCTTGATGACCATAGTAGCGATTCGAACTGCCCTCGCCATTGTCACCCAGCAGAGGAGAAGAATCACTAATCCCTCCGGGTGAAGTTGCATTGATCTGCCCTGGCCGAGGGAGCCAGTACTTGCCCTTTCCGCCCCGTTCGTAACGCATTCCTTCGTTTAGTCTTTTGAACCTCGATTTGGAGTCTGCATGCGCCATAACTTTATCACCAGAGTCAAACACCCGATAGCCGTAGTTGTCGCCTTTGAAAGTTTCTTTGGAGTCTTCAATAAGGTCCCTGATTCCGAAAGCGTCCCGGAAAGCTCTTTGCAGAGGCATCCGCGCGGAAAGAATGCTGTTATCTGCAAAATCATGCCATGAGAAGGCATACCAGTGCGCCACAGCAAATATGGGCATCTCAACGCAGATCAGAAAATCTTGAATCGCAGCGGCAAGATTATCCCTAGTATAGCCGCGGACATCATCCGGGATGGCTCCGAGCCAAACCAGAATAGACAGCAGGAAGCCCTGCCAGTATGAGGCAAAAATAATGAGCTTGATGCACAGAAATTTGGGGACTGGTCGAAATGGCTTGAGGTCTTGGTGCATGCACACCCAGAAAAGGCCAAGCGAGTACAGACTGACTGTAACGCTGATGTTGTATATAATACCACTCCAGAAGTAGCCCGACTTGGCTGAGATGTAGCCCTCTTGATAGCTGCCGGTTGCTTTCATGATGATGGCTGCGATGGCCAGAATGGGCTTCAGCCATGCATATTGCAGAATCCCACGCTTCAAGGAGAGGAATGTATAGGGGTCCGATATATCGACTTTTCGCAAAGCATGGTTGAGTGGCCAGAGATGTTGGACGGGGGCACGACCGTGGGTCATGACAATCAGCGACCTCTCGCCGCCGAGATAGTTTATTAGGAGCTGAAAGAAGGTATAGATTGTAAAGGCTTCGTAGATGTCTCGAATAGGGTCAACGAACTGGGCGGCCGCGAGGGAGACCATGCTAGTCCACGAAGCGATCGAGTATATGGGTACCATGATGAGAATGCGGACGACGTAGCGCTGAAGTAGCGGCTTGCGGTAGTTCTTTGCTTGGAGCCATATCGAGCTGTGATGGTATTGACGTCAGCAACACTGGTGGGAGGACGAAAGGTTGAACGGCTAGGTAACACCTACATCGCAGACAAGATAGTGGCGGCTATAGAAGCTGTGCCAGCTATCACAGTCGTGTACCCCTTGAACTTTTGTCCAGTGCCTCCATCGGCGGTGTAGGTGTAGGCGTCGCTCATCTTGGCCGGCGGGCAGTCAACAATGGCTGCGTAAGGAGCTTTGGTGGGGATGGCAGAATCAAGTCATGACTGTTTGGCTTGCTCTTGGCTAGGTAACCGGCCTGCAGCGTAGCTTTGCAGGAGAGTACCAGGAAACCTGTCTGGGTCGTCGTGATTTAGTGATGACGACTACAAGGCTATCAGTCGCGGAGCGATGGTGTTGCGCAGCTGCGTGTGTGACGACGCCTGTATGGAGATCCGCGTAACGTTGGCGTGGTCTAGTGTGTCTTAGGGCGGACAAAGTACCCGTTCGGCGCGGATTTACATGGGCTGCCGGGGCGCTCTCCAGAAGGGAGGTGGGCGCATTGGCGGGTGCCGCGACCCTCTAGCAAGGGAGATGAGCGCTGCATCAAACCCGCCACGAGCCAAGCTTAGCTCCAGACCCGCCAAATTGCAGTAGCGTCATCCATAGCTCCCGCGTTATTAGGGGATTGTCCGAATTGCCTTGTGAACCTCGATCGAGCTGCGATTTGCCGAGGGAGGAACTGTGACTTTTCTACAAACGCCTACTGCTTCCCGCATATGCGACGACCGGTGGACTGGCCATGAGATCCCCCGAAGCGAGATTATAGCCTCCATTTATGATCTTCGAATCCGAAATTCTATTGCCCATGAAGCCTGGCGACCTATCACGAAGCGATCGCGAGACGCCGATACGCCATGTCAGCATCTGACGGCGCAGTCTTCCCTAGGGAGTCGCGCCGCCCAGAGTTCAATTAGTTTGTGCCTCCAGAGATAGCCCTCTGCCAACATAGACTAACTACCAGCAGCGAGTTCCTCGTCTTCCTCATCATCTCCGGGCTCCTCGCCATCTTCTTCCTCTTGTACCTAAACCGTCTCTTCGCCTCCATCGTCTCGTACGCGATCCGAACCTGGACATGGCATCGATACCATGTATACATCGACATACAAGCCCTGCAGATCTCCCTCCTTGGTGGCCGTGTTTTCTTCACCGGCCTTCGGTACCACGGCGCGAACGAAACGTTTTTGATTCAGCACGGCGATATCACATGGAGGTACTGGCTTCGACGCGTGCGCGAGGCCAGCGTGCTAAATGACGATACCCCCGACGGCGTATCAGCCTCCGGCAGGCGGAAGAACGCTAGTTTGCCATGCAGGATCAGCGCTCAATTGGTCGGCGTGGAGTGGTTCGTTTACAATCGCAGCCCTGCGTACGACAGCGTTTTGGCCGGCCTGAAAGATGGTGACACTGCGAAATCATCATCCAACGATGTTAGTGAAGAAAAGAATAGAGCCGACCAGAAGCCAAGAAAAAGAAACATACGAGGTCTCGAGCAGCTGGAGGAAATACTGCCCCCGTTGCGAGGTACCAAATTAGGCACCGGCAATGGCACATTTAAAGGAGAGAAACCCGGTTCCCAAGACGGCTCCAACTCCTTAAACGACGAACCGCGCAGTCCTGCATCTGATAGCCAGGATGGAATAGAGCCAGCCGTGCGGGACCTGCCATTCATGCTTCAGCTATTCCCGATTCGTGTCGAGTGCAAAACTGCAGCAGCTGTTGTGGGAAATGAGAACACAAAGGGAATTCTTATTGTAAAGGCTAACAGCCTCACTTGCGATGTGGATGCAGCGGCGGCAGCATCAACGTCTGATCCTTATCGACAGCTCTTTGACGTGCAATTCGACCATCCTGTCATTGAAATGAAAGACAACGAGGACTATAAGGAGGACCAGACTGTCCGGGCGACTAGGGAACATGATGTCAGTACTCAGATTGAGTCTCTTCCGAGAAAAGCCTTCTTCAGGCATCGACGTCGCAAAGTCATGCATACTTTAAGAAACATGGTTCCCTACTGGCGCAGATCTGTAGAGTCCTTCTCAGCCGACTCTCGCGGGGAATTGGGCACTGCCGCATCTCACGTTCCAGGATCGAACCAGTGGCAGGGTCTGTCACGTTATTTGGAAGATCGTGACCAAGATGATAAAGCGCGTTGGGCTTCAGTGGAATACGCAGCTGAGACCACCATCTTAGATTCGCCGGCGGCTCACTTAACAGTGTTTTGGGATTCGGTCGGTAAGGTCTCCCAGCAAGGTCACTGTGGCAGCTCAGATAGCCTTGTGCACGTCAATGGTGGCGATGCTCCTGCTTGGGGTATGCATCTCATCGTAAATGGCGGCGTTGTAAACTATGGGCCTTGGGCCGACAGGCACCGAGCAGATCTACAGCGCGTCTTCGTACCTGGTCTGGCCAAAAATGCAATGTCCGCGAAGCCGCTCGCCGTTGGTTCGTGGAGGGTCGCCACACAATTCACATTCTTGATAGAACTGGAGGAAGCCGTCACCATTCGCGTACCTATCCGAGAAGAATCTAAAAACTGGCGCTGGCGTGGCAAGGAACCACCGATGGACCAACAGGGACCTCGAAGTAAACGCAAGCAACGGAACCGCGGCAAGAAGAGAAGCCAAGGCGAGATCAATCAGGCCCGACCGTCGGGATGGCTTGAGTTCAAGGTTCCTGCAGACTCAACAGCTCAGTATTCCATGGATATGCTTGCCAGAAGCGCCAGCTATAGCAACTCTCTTCATGTTGACCTACCTGGGTCAGAACTCTGGAGTAGCGTCAACCATGATGTTCTCTGGCGCTCTGGGGCACAAAAGATAAAATGCGACCTGTCCAATCCTCTCACATGGAACACCTTGCGAAACTGGCATTTCAACATACTCTCCGATGATTTGAAGCTATACCTCTTACGCGATCACATTTTCCTTCTCATTGACTTGGTCAATGACTGGTCGAGCGGTCCCCCGTCCGAGTACCTAGTCTTCACACCATATAACTACCACCTGCATCTCAAATTGCGAAACTTCCAAGCGTTTCTCAACACAAATGATGGAAACATCATTGATAATGCTACATCACTGGATGAGAACAGCTACCTTATTCTGTCCAGCCCTTCTCTCACGACTGAAACAACAATCCCCCTCGACAAATACTGCCCTGACAAGAATGTCATTCCCTTCGATATACGGGCCGAAACCGTAAATATAGCAGTCCATGCGCCTCAATGGAGTACAGACGCGGCTTTCCTGGCGTCTAAGAACTTAGGGCACGCAGAAGGGTTGGGTATCTCCGGAAGCTACCAATACAACGCGGGCACATCACCTGCGAACACGGACACATTGATACTCAATTTGAATGGGCAGTCACCACGAATTTACTTATATGGGTTTCTCATACGCTATCTTATCCTGCTCAAAGATAATTACTTCGGCGATCATGTTCACTTCAGAACTCTAGATGAGTACCAAGAGCAGCTGCAACCGAATGCTCAAACTTCGAATGGGGACCCAGCTATTCGACCTGCGCCGAACAAAAAGTCGAATGATTTGGATGTTATGCTGTCTGTCAAAGTTGATGATCCTCAAGTGCTACTGCCTACCAATGTGTATTCCGCATCACGCTATATCCAGGGCGAGTTCGCTAGCCTGGCGGTTGATCTTCGCTTCACAAACTACTACATGGATTTGGAATTGGATTTAAGCCCACTTAGCTTGTCACTGGGCGCTGCTGGAGAGCAGACGGACTCCCCAAGCCTCTCCACGTCAAACACGCAGCTATTTATCGATGGTATTCGGGTATTTGGCCATAGGACTTTTGGACTACCGCCATCTGAGCCCACATACCTCTGCAATTGGGATGCCTCTGTTGGTGACATCAAGGGAGGATGCTCGGCAGAGTTTCTGTCGGCATTGACAAAGGGTGGAGCTGCTTTTGGCTTCACCTTTGACGATGTTGAGAACGCTCTTGTGCCCTATTCTTCACTCATTTTTCACGACATCACCTTCGTCCGTGCCCATGTTCAATCTGTGTCACTCTGGATTCATGTTGCTGATGCTGCTTTTCTGCTGTCAACTGACTCCATCAACGTTAGCAGTAATGATTGGGCTCGGTCTCATTATTCGAAGAGAGCCAACATCAATATTCCAAATGTACAGCTATCCTGCATAGACGCAGAATCAGTTGTTAAACATGGCACCACGCGCAACGATCATGCCGCCACAGACGGCTATTTGAAGATGGACGTACAAGTCGGATCTATAGGCCGCAAAGTTAACTTTTCCGAAGAGCGGAAAACACAACAGGAGCTGGTCCGCCGAGAAGACCAGCGCACAGACAGAACGCCATTCTTTATTCTGGATGAGTATCTCGGCGAGTTTATACCTGAGCCGATTGACGCACCAGCACAATGCGCGCCTCCCCCTCCATATCCACTTGGCATCGATGTGGACGATGAGGCTTCCATAGACAGTCGAGCTTCACGCAATTCTCGCAGCTTAAGTCGGCAACGATCATTTCTCTCCTTTTCTAGCTCAGGGGAGAGTGTGAGGCGATACACTCCTAGTGCACATAGCCATTCACAGTCTACCGGACGAAGACATACAAGACCACACGGCCTGACACCTTTGACGAAGACGACGTCACACCAAGGCAGCTCGTCGACTAGCCATTACCACAGCTATAATCATCCAGCCGTCACATTTTCAAGCCCATACTTCTCACCAAGGTTCCCTATGGATGGCGTATCACCAAACCCCAAGGATGCCGCAGCTCTTGATTTAGGCGACGGGACATGGGACGATCCTTTTCGCCACCCTGCCGCCCAGCTCTCCGACGTCAATACGTCAGGCCTGAGTGAAGAGTATGGATATGCAAGCTCGATGATTGAGTTCCCATCTGGAATCACGGCGGTCCTTAACCCAAACGCAGTGCGACATGTGACTGCACTCTTGGATATCCTTCGGCCAAGCAATCCGGAAGACATTCTGGACAATCTCCAAGTGGAAGCTATTACAGGCATTTTTAGTGCCAAAAAACGTGAGCATGCATCTGGTGACGTCAAAGATGTTCTCGTTCGGCTGCCAAGGGCCAATATCCGGTTTCTAAATTCGTCAACGTTGGACGCCCCTGACAATTCCAAAGAGGAGGTTGACCAATATGACCTCAGCATTTCTAGTGTTGGCCTGGTTACTAGGACTGTTAGCGACCGAGATGGACTTTCAACGGTCCCAAGCAGGTCTAGGACGTCCATGCAACTTCAAATGGGGGGTGTTAAACTTTCCGCAGCCGAACGTCAGGCGTCTTTAATGCAGGCTCAGGCGGCCGTCAAGGTCCATATTGATGACGTGATGGTGTCGCTCGGTGCTAAAGATATTACTTATCTGGATGCGGAGATTGGATCCGTTGTGGGAAGCACAGTCTCGGACAACATTGAATACCTGGCCGCTTTAATTCATCGGACAGGAAACATTGCGTCTGAACTCACTCACCTGTTGACGGAAGCCTCTAACCACCACACAAGCCGAATTCGATACTGCTGCTGTCGCCTACTGGAGATGGGTCGCGCGACTAATGACCCATCGTTTCTAATCCGACCGTCTGCTACCTTGCGATCCGTCAATCAGCATCTGCGCACATTTGACTCCTGGAAGATGATGATGAGGCTTAGGCAAATCTGGACTGTAATGCGTCAGGAAGATCGCCTTGAGCTTTCACAATCCTGCGCCGGTACACCACCTCGTCTCTTTTCTAAAGCTGCGGATCAAGCCGTTGAAGCGTTCCAGCAATGGAGAAGCTGGGACTTGGACAGTCCAAGTACCGCGGTTCTCTTGAAGAAGATATTTGGCAATGTCGGCTCGTCCAAATCAACTTCAGATGATAGCCCGCCGTTTCTAGGCGCGTGCAGGCTTCGAGAAATGAAGTTTTCCCTAGATCCAGGCCCCAAAGAAAACACTATTTCTGTTATCGACGTCAACACACGATTTGAAAGAAAAGCAGATGACTCGATCGCCGCGATGCTCAAGGTGGAAGGCGCTGAGGATATGCTCAGTACCGTGAATCTGTCCTGCGGAGAAATTTCGATTGATCTGAACTGGCAGCTCTGTGACCTAGCGGGTATCATTTTGGAACATTATAACCGCAATCCCCCATCCTTCAGCAGGGAGTCAAACGATGCCGAAGACACGCTCTCAGCAACAGAGAAACCGGGGAAGCGCACAGCGGTACATTTATTCCTAGATGTGGCAAAGGGTTCCCTAAATCTTGAATCCATCAACCTCCATGGAACAAACCTCCTGCAAGGGCTTAAGAGTTCAGCATTGATCTACAAAGCCGAATCTGGATTGGCTTTCAATAGCCTTCTCATGAACTGCGATGCAGTTACATCGAAGGCTTTTAGCCACTCACAGCTTCTTTGGACCTTCCAACTGCTATATCCGTCCATTTCAAGCTCGCAAGAGCTGTGCGAAAGCTTAGATGAGGCATTCAATACGATAAAAGGTGTTGCAAGCTCTCGAGGCTTATCGTTTGAAGCGAACCAGGATATCATGGGTCTGCTTGAAGTCGCGGATCTCCTTGTGAGGGATGAAGGAGCACAACTCCTTCGACTGCGTGCGCAATTACCAAAGTCAACTAAACCGGAACAGCCTACAAAGATTACAGAGCGCCTCTCAAAACTGAAACTGAATATCGTTATGTTCCTTGATGGGTATAGTATCAGCATTCCACTGCTTCAATCTCTCACCTACAAGGTTTCCGGAGTTGTAGCTCGAGCTGCGTGTGCCGCCAATCTGGGAACGGAGCTGATATTTGACTTTGACGTGAAAGAAAATTCACACGACATTCAAATGCTCATCAATAACCAACTCCGAAGCATATCCGTGCTGGAGATGCCTCCAACAAATGGTCGGGTTACGAGTAGTATGAAAGACTCAGAGCACTTTGTCAGTGTACTATCCTCAGTCGAAGTCATTCGCCTTGACGCCTCGTCTATTTACAGCCTCCTCAGTGCCTTGAATCGGTCCCAAATTGCCGCCGAGGTGCAGGAGATTCAAGACCAAGTCGGAACTATTCGACAACACATCACTGAAATGCTTGGAAATAGCTCACCTGACCCTCCTCGCGAGGATGCCATTGCGAAGCCGAGCTCGGAGCTCGTCTACGATGTTCGCTTTACGCTGAGTGGCTTCCAGGCTCTTACGAAAACATCATTGAAGTCTGAAGGCAGCTCGTATGCGCAGCTCCTTTTCACACTGGACAAGTTCCACATGCAAGCCTCAAATCGAGATGCAGACTCTGGTGCTACTTTCAAATATCCTGAGCTGCATCTGAACCTTGATAAGATTGGATTTGATGTTCGTCGTGGAACCATTAATGACTCGAGATCATGCGGTAGCCTTGCAGCCAGTGTCACTGTCTCGGCCGGTTCACGGCGAGGGGAGGACGGCAAAAATGAATGGACGTTTAGCTTCATGAGCGACGACCTCAATATCAATCTCTCGCCTGAGACGGTATCGACAGTCGTGGACATATTGGGCTACATGGGTACCAGAATCAAGGATCTGGATACATCCCGAGAGCTGGACTACTTGCGCAAACTGCGCCAATCCAAGCCGCGTATATCCATCAATGATGATGTCGCCATATCAGAAGATGCTGACATCCTAGATTCTGTTCTGTCATCAGTCGTCTACCGGTTTCAACTTCGAAACATCCGTGCTTGCTGGGATGTTGCCAAGGATGCAGACCACGATTCAGAAGACAAGGAGGACTTGCACTTCTCAATTAAGCTCATTGAGTTTGGTACAAGAACTAAGAAGTCCGCCCGCCTGACTTTAGAGAGCTTACAACTTCAGATGGTCTCACCTGGGCACGACCGAGAGTCGCGTTCGCACCACTCAGCGCTCCTTCCTGAAGTCACCTTCAATGTTGGATATATTTCCTCTGCAGACGCTAGGAGACTGGCTTTCCAGGCCGTTGGAAAGTCTCTCGATTTGCGCCTGACATCTGGCTTTATTCTCCCAGCAGCAAACCTTGTGCGTTCCATTTCTTTATCGACGAAGAATGTGCAGCAAGCATCAACCCTGTGGATGACAGACAATAGCGGTGGCAAGCAAGAAAATGAGACACCAGCGCCGAAGCAGCGAGGCACCGTCTTTGGAAACAAGCGATTCGAGAGCGTGCTGATCGATGCTGATTTTGCTGGCGCTGTTGTTCATGTGTCAGGAAGAAGAAAGGCTGAAGATGGCCGCAACAGACCATCGCTATCGGGCAAATACGGTCAGTTCTCGGCGGACGATTCAGGCAGCAGCGCTGTGTTACGAAGTCCAGGGCTGGCAATGAAGGCAGAGTACCGTGACGACGGAGAGAACGATCCGTCGCTACATGGCGAGGTTAAGGTGGATGCCTCGAGCAATATTCTATATCCAGCTGTTGTGCCACTCGTTCTGGACATTGTTTCAAACATTAAAGAGGTTGTTAGCGATGATCCAGAAGACGGAAAGCAACAAGAGACGCCGCAGCCGCCCAAACTCAGGCCAGAAAAGTCCGGGGACGAGGATAACATTCTCACCGCCGACCCCAGCCATGTGCTGGGGCGGTTGAGATTGAACCTCGGCCTGCGAATATGCAGACAAGAGTTCGCACTGAGCTGTCAACCAATTGCCCGAGTCGCGGCAACAACAAGTTTCGACCACTTCTACTTTACGGTGAACACGATAATATCTCAGGAGCAAGGGAACTTTTTTGCGATATCCGGCATCTTACACAAGCCTCAAGCATCGGTTCAACACGTCTACTCGAGAGAGTCAACGGCCAATTTTGCGCTGGATACCGTGACGCTGTCGTTTATGAACAGCAAGCACGTTAGCGGTGTTAGTGGCTTATCTGCCATATTGAACGTGAGCCCGATGAAGGTGTCTGTCAACGCACGGCAGCTGCAAGACTTTATGTTGTTCCGAGAAATTTGGTACCCAGAAGAACTACGGCGAGTTAATTCAGCCCCGGTGGCGAAGCTGAGCACAGAAACATCGCAAGCGCATTTGGTGCAGAGATACCAACAGGTTGCTGCTACGGCAGCGTTTCCGTGGACAGCCACAATTTCCATAGCTGCGTTGGATGTTAGCGTGGATATGGGCCAGTCAATAGGCAAGTCGGTCTTTCAGATCAATGAGTTCTGGATCTCGTCAAAGAAGACGTCAGATTGGGAGCAGAACCTCTGCCTTGGGTTCAAAAAGATTGGAATTGACTGCACAGGAAGACTGAGTGGCTTTATCGCCCTACAAGATTTTGCGATGCGAACATCGATTCAGTGGCCAAAGCGAGTAGAGGCTCTGAACGAAACACCTCTTGTGCAGGCATCGCTGGCCTTCAAGGCTCTCCAGATCAAAGCTGCTTTTGACTATCAGGCATTCCTTGTGGCCGATGTCAGGTCACTCGAGTTTGTGATGTACAATGTGCGCGAAAATGGCCTCGGCACAGGCGATCGGCTTGTTGCAATCTTTGACGGCGATGCGATTCAGATGTTTGGAACCACCACATCTGCTGCACAGGGAGTAGCAGTGTACCAAGCATTGAAGAAGCTGATGCAGGAGAGCAAGGAAAGCTTTGAGACGTCACTCAAGGAGATTGAAAAGTTTATTAAGCGCAAGCCGAATCTTGGACGCGGTGGCTCCCAACAACAAAGGGCGGCACCCAAGCTTCCAGAGAATGACACAATGTCCAAATCGCCCATCTCCCTCGACACTGACGTTGTGGTAACACTTCGCGCGTTGAACCTGGGACTGTTCCCCAGCACATTCTCAGACCATCAAGTGTTCAAGATGGAAGCGTTGAATGCGCATGCCAGATTTGCGGCGAGCATGGAGCAGCGGCGGATCCATAGCGTGCTTCGGATGACCCTTGGCCAGTTGCGAATTGGCCTTGCCGGGGTCCGCAATGTCGAGGCGCCACGAACGTTGAGCGAGATGCTTGTGGAGGATGTAGTGGAGCGATCAACTGGATCTCGCGGCGGCACGATTCTCAAGGTACCACGGGTGGAAGCGGTGATGGAGACGTGGCAGTCACCAAACAATAACCACATTGACTACAAGTTCAAGAGCGCGTTTGAAGGCAAAGTGGAAGTTGGATGGAACTACTCGAGAATCAGCTACATCCGCGGCATGTGGGCGAACCACGGCAAGTCGCTCGAGGAGGTATGGGGTCGCCAGCTACCGTTGACGGCGGTCAAGATTACTGGAGTGCCCGAGGTGGATGGAGAGCGAAAAGAGGGAGAAGAGCAGCGCAAGATTACGGCCGAGGTGAATGTGCCACAGTCCAAGTATGACTATACTGCGCTGGAGGAGCCGATTATCGAAACGCCTCAGCTGCGAGACATGGGCGAGGCAACGCCGCCGCTCGAGTGGATTGGACTTCATCGAGACAGGCTGCCGAATCTGACGCATCAGATTGTGATTGTGACGTTGTTGGAGCTTGCAGGCGAGGTGGAGGATGCGTACTCGCGAATTCTGGGATCATCGTGATGGTAGGAGAGGAGGCCATCGAAGGCGTGTATCTGGGCCGCGTTGGTGAGGAGTTGATGTATACTTGCACAGCGAAGGCGTTTTTTTGTTCAACATGTACGATTTTTATAGAACATACCTACTTAATGAAGCACATAATAATACATGGCGAACTTATATCTGGAGAAGTGGCCATTGTTCCAAGGACCGTTTTGGGCACAGGTTGCCAGATTCGGCTGGGAGCTAGCTTTTTGGGGAGCTTTGATAAATCAGCGTTCAGGTGGCACAAAGAGGGGTCCGTCCCTCTTTGGACTGCCGGCGACAAAAGCTTATGAGACTGCTTCGGCTTTTACGGACCAAGCAGCCGGGCAAAGGACATATGCCTTGACCAGCATGGTGGCGAGAGATGACTGCCTGGGTCAGCAGGTTTTGTATTTGTAACCCGGCGAGCAACGGGATGAGTCGCCGTCGGGCTGCGAGTGAGTAGTCTCGCTCGATTGGGTGTGATTGTACAGAGGTTTTGCCGGTATGACTCTTCTTTACAAGCTATATTCGTCTACATCTTTGTCATGGGCGTCCTTTGGCTGGCCACCATATGGTCAAGACTGGCTGCGGATGGGTATCAAAAATGACATTCGCATACTCCGTAGAGCTGCAAACCATTTCCATGTCCGGAGCAAACAGGCGTGAGATGGAGACAGGCCATGTGGGCCGCCCAAGGTCAAGTTCTGTCGGTCAAGAAAGCCCGTCGTCTTGTCCGCAACACCGCCTGGCATGATTTTAGCGCAGGCTAGTAAATAGCTGGGCCGGCTAGGTGGTGTGAGAATACCAGCCCAGCCAGAAAGGGACACACCAAGAGGATTGAAGCGGCCGGCCGGTGCAAGGAGGGATGGGGAGAGCCATGAGAGAGGTGAGCGAATAAGAGGGCTGTTGCCCTGCAAACGACGCACTTGGGTGGAGGGGCAAGAGTTGGCGGGGCACCACAAAAAAAAATTGAAGAGGGGCGGAGACGAGGGTCGAGGTCGAGGGGGCCGCACTAGGTAGGTAGGAGCAGGTAGGTAGGAGAGCTGGCAGCTGGCAGCTTTGGTGGAAAAGCTGCTTGCTGCAGGTTTGGCAGGCAGTGTCTGGATTTATTTTGTCAACCTCCAAGCGGCGGGGTGTGTCCCCTCGGTGCCCCACCTTTGTTAGGACATAGCCCGAGGGTAGCAGACAGAGGCACACAATTTGGGTTCTGCTGCTAGCAAACCCTGTTTGCATCTGAGTGGCCCAGAACTCGTAAGACGGTGTCTATCATTGGGTCGAGCTTTTTTTTTATGCCGCACATGGAGTGGTTGAGTGGTGCGGCTTGGTGCTGTGAGAGTTGGGCCCGGCGGTCTTGCTCACGCTGGAGGGGGGCAAAACATGAGCTCGACACAGCCAACGTGAGATGTCTACCAGGTACAATTGCTCATCGAGGTCTGAGTCACCGTCGTTGGCTTGCTAATTTGCAATGGAATGAGCATGATGCAGCTAGAACGAGATGGCAATGGAACGCAGAGAGGTCGATAGGGTAGGTAAGCAACCATACACATTCTCGTACTCGTAGACGTGCAAGCTCAAGTAGCTTTCCCTATCATTTTGGTGCGGATGCTACCTAACTTGCAGCTGCCGAGGGGAGGACAAAAAAAAAAAAAAAAGAGAGACGGCGGGCCAAGGTCCAAAAGAAGCGGGAGACTGGCAGTGCCCGTCCCGCCACCAAAATCCTGTCCCGGGCCCCTCCTCCTCCCACTTGTTCCCAGCAAACGCCCCCACCACCTACCAGCCAGCCCAGCCCACCAGCAAGAGCGAGAGAGCCCACGGCCGCACACGCACACACAGGGCCACAAAGCTCAGCAAGCCGCCCATTTGCACCTCGTCCCTCCCCTAAAACACTCGCTCCCTCCTCCACTTTCTTCCCTCTTCACCTTTTCATCCTCTCCCAACCTTCCCCCCCCGATACATCAAGGGACGCTATAAGAGTGGCAGTGATCTGGTCGCTGTCTCTCTTCTCTATCGTCCGTTTTTGAATCGATCAATCAACGAGTTTTTTGCAACTCCCACTCACTTTTGCATACAACACCTCTTTGTCGGTGTTTTTGCGCGGGGCCAAAATCTTCAACCCCGCTTTCACCTCCTTCACCACCAATTTTTTCACCGGTTCGTAAAGGCAAGCTACAGCTTCCACAACCGCCAAAATGGTCAAGTAAGTAGCTCCTGATGCTTCGTGATGCTGCTCCTCTCGGCTGCGGGGTGGCCCTCGACCCTCATGTCATGTTGGATGGAGGCGCCGCGGTGGAATGCCTCGTTGCTCCCGCTGCTGTCCACCGCCCGCCTCGCCGGAGTTAAGCAGCGCAAAAAATCATCACCACGCCATGCCTCCAATCGCAGTGACTAACCACCATGTCAACAGCTTCACCATCGATGAGATCCGTACGCTTATGGACAAGCCTACCAATGTCCGTAACATGTCCGTCATTGCCCACGTCGATCACGGCAAGTCTACCCTGACCGACTCCCTCCTCGCCAAGGCCGGTATCATCTCCACCGCTAAGGCTGGCGATGCTCGTGCGACCGACACCCGTAGCGACGAGCAGGAGCGTGGTATTACCATCAAGTCTACCGCCATCTCCCTGTACGGCCGCCTCGAGGACGACGATGACGTCAAGGACATCGTCGGCCAGAAGACCGACGGCAAGGACTTCCTTATCAACCTGATTGACTCGCCCGGTCACGTTGATTTCTCCTCTGAAGTCACTGCTGCCCTCCGTGTCACTGACGGTGCTCTCGTCGTCGTCGACACCGTTGAAGGTGTCTGCGTCCAGACCGAGACTGTCCTGCGTCAGGCTCTCGGTGAGCGCATTAAGCCCGTTGTTGTCATCAACAAGGTCGACCGCGCTCTTCTCGAGCTCCAGGTCTCCAAGGAGGACCTCTACCAGTCCTTCTCCCGTACCATTGAGTCCGTCAACGTCGTCATCTCCACCTACTTTGACAAGTCTCTTGGTGACGTCCAGGTCTACCCCTACAAGGGTACCGTTGCCTTCGGTTCCGGTCTGCACGGCTGGGCCTTCACCGTCCGTCAGTTCGCTGTCCGTTATGCCAAGAAGTTTGGTGTCGACAAGGACAAGATGATGGAGCGTCTCTGGGTAAGTTTACTCTCTTCTTCTCTCTGGCGTCAAACCGCCAAGTTACCTAGGCACACCTTGACTAACTCACCTATTCCAGGGCGACAACTTCTTCAACCCCCACACCAAGAAGTGGACCAAGAACGGCACCTACGAGGGCAAGCAGCTCGAGCGTGCCTTCAACCAGTTCATCCTGGACCCCATCTTCAAGATCTTCTCTGCCGTCATGAACTTCAAGACCGATGAGATCAACACCCTCCTCGAGAAGCTCCAGCTCAAGCTCAGCACCGAGGACCGCGCCAAGGAGGGCAAGCAGCTGCTCAAGGCTGTTCTCCGCACCTTCCTCCCCGCTGCCGACTCTCTCCTGGAGATGATGATCTTCCACCTTCCCTCTCCCGTCACTGCCCAGAAGTACCGTGTCGAGACTCTGTACGAGGGTCCCATGGACGATGCCAGCGCCATTGGTATCCGTGACTGCGACCCCAAGGGTCCTCTCATGCTCTACGTCTCCAAGATGGTGCCCACCTCCGACAAGGGTCGCTTCTACGCCTTCGGTCGTGTCTTCTCCGGTACCGTCAAGTCCGGTCTCAAGGTCCGCATCCAGGGCCCCAACTACGTCCCCGGCAAGAAGGAGGATCTCTTCATCAAGGCCGTCCAGCGTACCGTCCTCATGATGGGTGGCAAGGTCGAGCCCATTGACGACATGCCCGCTGGTAACATTGTTGGTCTGGTCGGTATCGATCAGTTCCTCCTCAAGTCTGGTACCCTCACCACCAGCGACACCGCCCACAACCTCAAGGTCATGAAGTTCTCCGTCTCCCCTGTCGTCCAGCGCTCCGTCGCTGTCAAGAACGGTCAGGACCTGCCCAAGCTTGTCGAAGGTCTCAAGCGTCTCTCCAAGTCCGACCCCTGCGTTCTGACCATGACCAACGAGTCTGGTGAGCACGTCGTCGCCGGTGCCGGTGAGCTGCATCTCGAGATTTGCTTGTCCGATCTTGAGAACGACCACGCTGGTGTTCCTCTGATCATCTCCGACCCCGTCGTCCAGTACCGTGAGACCGTCTCTGGCCAGTCCTCCATGACTGCTCTGTCCAAGTCTCCCAACAAGCACAACCGTATCTACATGACTGCCCAGCCCCTCGACGAGGAGCTGTCGCTTGCCATTGAGGCCGGCAAGGTCAGTGCTCGTGACGACCCCAAGACCCGTGCCCGTACCCTCGCCGACGACTTCGGCTGGGACGTCACCGACGGCCAGAAGATTTGGTGCTTCGGTCCCGACGGCACTGGTGCCAACTTGCTGGTCGACCAGACCCGTGCTGTCCAGTACCTCAACGAAATCAAGGACTCCGTCGTCTCTGGTTTCCAGTGGGCCACCCGTGAAGGTCCCGTTGCTGAGGAGCCCATGCGCTCCATCCGCTTCAACATCCTCGATGTTACCCTCCACGCTGATGCCATTCACCGTGGTGCCGGTCAGATCATGCCCACTACCCGTCGTGTCCTGTACGCCTCGACCCTGCTTGCCGAGCCTGCCCTGCTTGAGCCCGTCTACCTCGTCGAGATTCAGGTCCCCGAGCAGGCCATGGGTGGCGTGTACGGTGTCCTGACCCGTCGTCGTGGTCACGTCTTCAACGAGGAGCAGCGCCCTGGTACCCCTCTGTTCAACATCAAGGCCTACCTCCCCGTCCTGGAGTCTTTCGGCTTCAATGCCGATCTGCGCCAGGCCACCTCTGGCCAGGCCTTCCCCCAGTCCGTCTTTGACCACTGGCAGCAGCTTCCTGGTGGCTCTCCTCTTGATGCCACCTCCAAGGTCGGCACCATTGTTGCTGAGATGCGTAAGCGCAAGGGTATCAAGGTTGAGGTTCCCGGCTACGACAACGTAAGTTCTACTCTGCCTCTCGCTCTGGCTACCAAAGAACCTGTGCTAACTTTCTGTCCTCTCAGTACTATGACAAGCTGTAAATGGCTTCCTTGTGTGCCGATAGATTTGTGTCGTGTGCCTCGGGCACATTTTATGAGATGGCTGCTAGCAGAAGAATGGGGCGTCGGTCGACGTCCTGGTAAAGATATCACGGGGTGCTTCAAAAGCCAAAAAGTACATGCTAGGCCGGAGCCATGCATAATCAAGGAAAGCTTGGCTTGGTTTATATCTTGTTCCCTATGTAGTTATGTCGTTTCAGATGAATTGAAGCAAAGTCAGAATGGATTCTGTGCATCTAAAGCAATGAATGCATTGCGGGCCAGTCTCGTGTGACGGTTGATATGTGCTGTGATTCATGTAAAACAGTCGAGTGGGTGGTGAACTCTCCGTCCGTTGTCTGCTGCTGCTCGGGCCTGTACAAAAACAGGTTGGGCGCTGAAAGACCGCTGTAATCGCTGACACATGGCCTGTAGTCAGGTCCCTCCAAAGCTACTTTCAGTGGACAACAGGGTGCAGTTCAGCCTGTGTAACCCCACAAATGGCGTAAGTATAGTGGGGCCTGGCACCTCTCCGGATGTGGGCGCTTCAAATAAATGTCCCACGGCGCTTCAACAGCCGCGACACATCGTCGCACCTCATTGACGTTTTTGTGAAACCCCCGGACGCACAGCCAGGCATTTGCAGCTTTTACCTTTAGCCTGCGCTCCTTTTCGTGCCTCCCCCGCATCGCCTCTCCTCTCCTCTCCTCTTTTCTCACGGCGCCCAGCTCATGGGGATCCTGCGCTCGCCATGTTGTTCCCCGAGGAGGATGCGCCGCAGTTGAAGGCTTGGATCGTCAAGCGCATCGAGAACACGTTTGTCTCTCCCTCTCCGTTTCGCGTTCTTTCCCGCATGAGTGCCTCGTTCGCGGGATAGCGCGCGGTATTTCTGTTTTTGATTTTGTTTGCTGACCGTTTGCCCTTTTTTGCTTGCTAGATCCGATGCCGATTCCGACGTTCTCGCCGACTACGTTATTGCGCTGCTGAAGCACGATGGCGACAAAGAATCAGTGCGCAAGCTGTGCGAGGACGAGATTCCGGATTTCTTGACAGAAGGTTCGTTGGTTGTTTTCGAAACTTGATGACTCGGCTTGATTTACCAGAGTCATTGTTTTAACGTCTACTGTGTATTGTTATAGAACCCAAAGCTTTCCTCGACGACGTCTTCCAAGCCATCACCTACCAGTCCTACAAACCAGGCGCACCGCCTGCGCCGAAATTAGGGTCGACAAACGCAAACAATGCCCCGAGCCAACCGAACCAAACATCTGCGCAAAACAACTCGCGAAAACGAGGATACGATGACAGCAGCAACGCTGGCGACGTGGGCGCGTCCGGCTACGGGCAAGAGCAACAACCGCACGGTGGCGGACGCGCGCATAAACAGCCCAGACGCGGTGGCCGTCGTGGTGGACGAGACGATAGGCAGCATATGGGCTATATGCCTCCCGGTGGCATGCCGGATATGCCGCCGTTCGACCCCAATAACCCGATGGAGGCGTTTATGAGAATGCAGGCCATGGGGATGCCGTTCCCTGGCATGCCGGAATACTTTGGCCCAGGCCGTGGTGGTGGTGGCAACAGACGACAGCAGCGAAGGCGCGGACGGTGCAGAGACTTTGACACAAAGGGCTATTGTGCTCGAGGAAGCACGTGCATGTTTGAGCATGAGCTTGGAGATCCTTCACAAGGGGACGATGGTAAGTTGGACTATTGTCTATGCGTACGAGCCTCTACTGATACAATAGCCTCTACAGATTATGACCCCAGCGAAGTCATGAACATGCGCATGCCTGGCATGCCTTTTCTTCGGCAGGGACCTGGAAACAACCGAGGCGGCAAACGCGGCCGTGGAAATAAAAAGGGCGGCGGCTCTCGAGCACCGTTCTCAGCTGACGGGCCTGTTCACGACCGTTCAAAGAGCACCATTGTGGTCGAGCGGATTCCCGAGGAGAACTTTAGCGAGGAGCAAGTGCGCGGCTTCTTTGACCAGTTTGGCGCCATCGAAAACGTGTCTATGCAGCCGTACAAGCACCTTGCCATTGTCAAGTACGACGGCTGGAACGCCGCCAACGCTGCGTACCAATCGACAAAGGCCATCTTTGACAATCGATTTGTCAAGGTATTCTGGTACAAGGAGGAAGGCGATAAACCCGTGGGGCGCTCTGGGCCTGGTAAGCACGCCAACGGCGAGAATGAAGACGTCGACATGCAGACCGAGCCAGAGATGGATCCCGAAGAGTTCCAGCGGCGCCAAGAGGAAGCGCAGAAGCAGCATCAAGAACGTGAAGCGAAGCGGTCTGAGCTCGAGCTGAAGCGCCAAGAGCTGGAGAAGCAGCAGCAGGACCTCCTCGCCAAACATCGCGAGGAGACGGAGCGGCTGCAGGCCAAGCTAGCGGCCAAGAGCGCGGAGGGCAGCACCGACGCCGACGGCGGCGCAGCCGGCAGCAACGGCAACGGCACCGGCACAGAGATGCTGCGCGCGAAGCTCGCCCTTTTGGAGCAGGAAGCCAAGATACTGGGCATCGACCCCAACGCAGCCGAGGACGACGCGGGGAGCTCAGCGAGCGGCGGCGGCTTCAGAGGAGGATACAGAGGACGAGGCTACCGCGGCCGAGGCGGCGTCGGCGGCTACGCGCCGCGCGGCCGGGGCTCGTTTCGAGGGAGCGGACCTCGACACGCTGCGTATGCGCAGTACTCGATTGATAACCGGCCCAAGAAGCTGGCTATATCTGGCGCGGACTTTACTGCGCCGGACAAGGATGAGGCGCTGCGTCACTTTCTCCTGGTATGTACACTTTTTGCCCTCGTGTCTCGTGTGTATGGACTCGGACTGATAAAAATACTCTTTTGCAGAACACTGGCGAGTTTGAATCCATAGAGCCTGGGACCCAGAGCACATATGTCTCCTTTCAGGACCGCAAGACGGCGGAAAAGTTCTACTTTGGCCTCCAGGGCAAGGGCTTGCCCGGCGTCGACGCCAACTTGGAGCTGTCGTGGGTGCAGGGCGCGTCTGCTGCGCCTACGCCTGCAGTGAAGAACGCACCTGCAGACCAAACCGGCGATGTTGCCGCAGAGGCAGCTGGGTCGACGACTATGGCTGGCACAGAGGACAGCGGTGCTGTGGGTGGTTCGGCGCCAGTGGCTAAGGAGGAAGATAGGAGGGTTGTGGACATGGATTATGAGATGCCGGATGAGGAGGCATGGTGATGATATAGAGGGCTTGTAGATTTTTGCTGTTTTATATATATACCTTGCCCCGTTATTCTACTTGTAAAAACGAAATGGGATGTTCTCACGACATGGTGGATAAAATACAAGGGTGGCTCGAATAACGTTGCGCCATGGTTTGGCTACTCCGTAGACACGGTTGACATTTCTAAATATTGGGAAAATTGCGATTGCTATTTGCAAAGAAATGGTAGCGGGCAGATGCACCAAATCAGGCGCAAATTTTGTATTTACTTTGTAACGCTATATGTATATATCAATAGTATATATATGCCCTGCAAACTCTTTTGACCTTACTTTTACTCTTTCCATTTGTATGACTTTCTGACCAAGTAAACAAACAAGGAAAGGAACAGGATGTAAGGAAAAAAAAGATGATAAAAACTCCAATCATGTAAGCGGCCACGGCGACGGGCAAAAAAGGGGGGGTATCGTTGAGATATGTATCCTATGCATGCCCAAACAAATGAAATCAAGAGGAGCCATAACACAATGAAAGCCTTGTTGTAAGCCCCATTGCACTCCTCAGCGCTGGTGAAAAGGATGAAATGAAAAACGGGAAAAGAAAAACAAATGCCATGATCTGGGTTGTAGTAGATTCATGGGTTTTTTTAACCCGTCGCCGCTGATCCTCGACTTTTTTTCTTCGACGAAATGTCGTAAAACTTGCATGCATGCATAATATTCCAGTGTAGCTTTTTGTTGAAAAAGACACCGACTCCGGCTATAGTGAGAATATGTTGTGGACATCCTTGACCAGAAGTTTTCGTTCAGTCAAGGGTATCGACAAAATGGTGATTAGAAAAACGTTGTGTAAGTGTATGTGAGAGGTAAATTAGGCCTCAACAGTGACTGGGACGTCCAGGTCGTCAACTTTGAGGCCCTTGAAAAGCTCAAAGAGCGTAGTGTTGTCGTGGAAGTCGTTGTTGACAATATTAATCAGGTACCAGTCCTTCATAATCTTGTCAATGAGAACGCGGCTGGGCGTCTTGGAGTCGTAGCAGTGAGCCCAGTCGGTACCGAGGCGGAAGGCCTCGTCACGCCAGGCAAGGAAGCTGATGCTCTCAACAATGGTGGGCTGAACAATCTCCTTGCCAGGGAAGACGCCCCAGGTGACGGCGTTGGGGCCATCGGTAGGGGCGTTGGTCTTGAGGTCTCCGTCCTTGGTGACGGCGTAGTAGGTCAGGCTGGGGTTCTTCTCCACGCGGTCCAGGACCTCGGGGATGATTTGCGGCGGGACGAGAAGCTCAATGTAGCCTTTTTGGTAGACGTAGCCGTTGTCGGGACCCCATCCGTGGACGGGATGCGAGGACTTGACGCCGTCGACGGCAGGCTGAGAGTTGATGGTGAGGAAGCCACGCTGGTTAAGCTCAATAAGAGCGTCCTTGATGGCGCTCGCCTCGCCGGTAAGAGGGGCCTCACTCCAGGGAAGGGTCTCGACTTCTTGGTTCAGGTAGCCGACAAAGGTGTTGGCAATATCGAGGACTGACTTGGGCTCGCCCCATCGCTTGCGGTTGGACTCGTTGGTTCCGGTCAGACCGATGCCATAGGCGTCAAGCTCACCAAAGGCAGGCGAGCGAGAGTCACCCCAGCGACCGTTGGGGAACTCGTCCCAGTCCTGAGTTCGCAGGACATATGACTTGTTACGGTTGCGCCAGAAGACGGGGCGGACGTCCTCGTCGCGGCGGCCAAAGCCCTTGGACGGCTTCCAGGGGAGGGCCGGCTGCAGAGGGCGATCGGCACAGGGAGTCCACTCGAGCTCCTCCAGGACCATGCGGGTGGCCTGGGCCAGGTTCATGGTATAAAAGTGCAGATGGTGGATGCCGTTGGCGAGAAGCTTGCGGCACATGTCGGCCACCAGGGTCTTGCCAATGTCACGGACGGCGACATCGTCATTCTTGACTGGCTCGAGGCGGTCCATCCACTCCTGGGGAATCTTGCACTGCATATGCTTGGCGCGGCGAAGGAAAGAGGCGTAGGTGGCAATGGGCATGATGCCAGGGATAATGGGGATGGTAATGCCGCGCTCGCGGACCTTGCCGACCCAGCGGACAAAGTTGTCGGCGTCGTAGAACATCTGGGTGACAATAAAGGTGGCGCCCATGTCAACCTTGTGCTTGAGGTGGTCCAGCAATTGGTCCTCATCCTTGTTATCGTCGCAGCCCTCGGGGTAGCCGGCAACACCAATGTCGAAGTGGTCGCCGTAGGTGGCGCGGATATGCTTGACCAAGTCGCATGCGTATTGGAAGTCGCCGTCGGTGGCGGTCCAGGTTTCCTGGTCTCGGGGCGGGTCACCTCTCAGGGCCAGGATGTTTGTGCAGCCGGCCTTGTAGGCACGCTTGAGAGCGTCGTTGACCTTTTCGAGGCCCATGTCGGTGCAGGTAAGGTGCATGCACGTCTCCAGTCCGTAGACGGCTTGGGCCTGGAGGACCATTTCGCAGGTGAGCTCGGCGATGCGACCACCGGCACCCCATGTGATGTCGATGAACTTGGGGCCAAAGTTGTACATGCGGTCCATACGGTCGTACAGGTTCTGAACACCCTGCGCCGTCTTGGGCGGGAAGTATTCGAACGAGAAGGAGGGACGGCGAGTCTCCTCGGCCTCTTGGAGCATATCCTTGATGTGCATGGTGGGCTAACGACTGGCAACGGCCAACAGGTACAAACTAGACAATGGTAAAAAGATTGGCGAGTGGAAAGGATATCGAGTATATCCAGTATGGGGGATTCGCGAGATCGACGGGCGGCGGCGAGAAAATGGCCGAAAGCTGCAGGTCGGAGAGTTTCGGGCTCACGAGGCTCGGTGCGGCAAAATGCTGCAGGAACGCTTCAATCGCAGTCGAGGTGGCTTTTTAGCGGTAAGAAAGAAGGCGCCTGATTGAAGCATGTATGGATTAGCCAGCTGCAATCATTGTAGACAGGGTGAGGGCTATCGTTGGTTGTGATTTGAGTCACAAACAGCAGCGAGACACGGCGAGTTGGGCGCCATGAAAGAACGAGGGGGGGCTTTGACTCACCACAGAGAGCAGTGCACACAACGGACAAGAACCCAACAAAGGGAGGCCCGGCACTGTAAAGAGGGAAAAAGGGCGCAGCCAAACCAGCAAACGAGGTCCAACTGGGCTTTGCTACACGGGCGTAGCAAACGTGTACAATGGGTAGGTGAGGTGTAAAGATTTGGAGTTGTATGTAGAGGGGAAAGAAAGTATGACGAGCCCAGATGGAAATTTCTCTGGCGGCCGTGGACGGGGGGAGGGGAGACTGTGCCCGGGCTGGTGCTACAGGCGATGCGGCGGTAGGTCGGGGCGGATCCGCCCCTCGTTTAGTGGGCTTCGGGTGGTTGAGCTCACTTGTTTTTCGGGGGGGCGGGGGAGGGGGTTTTGGGGGTATTTTGCAGGGTTACCTCTGCCTGTACCGACGTACAGCAGCCTGTAACCAGGGCCACAGGTGGGCGGACTTGCAGGCAGACATGGTGTCGAGGTACCTGATAATCTAGGCAGGATACCTACCAGGGTGGACGCCATCGCGCATGAAGAGCCCCGCGGCCCAGCAAAAGGAGGGGCAGGCGGAGGTACCCCAAGATAAGAAGAGGTACCCTGGTGCTCGGCGGGTGGTTGTCTGGTAGGTCGGTACCTACCTAGGTACCCAGCGCTCCCTCCAAACTCCGTATTCGGTTCCAGATCTCTGAGGCTCTGCTTTTCAGTATTACATACAAGGCAGAACTGGGTAGCTAAGCTTGCTGCCTATGCATTCAGGATATGCACCTAACGCAGCAGATGACGGTAGACAATAGACAGGCAGAGTATACAGAGTACATACTATGTACATGAGCCATAAACTGTCCGAAGCTCTGGCAGCGAGTTTACACGTGCATGCCGCCTGTGCTGTGCCTCACCAGCTCACTCTTCTTCCCAACTTCCCGCCCACCGATGCTGCGTCGCCTTCGGCCTCCGATTGGGCCGTCGTCCCCGCTCCACTGTCCCGACCGAACCATGGAAAAACCCGCCGCCCAGGCCGGTACCTGTAGCGGCGGCCTGTCGTCCTGTCGTCTCGTCCCGTTGTGTTTCTTGTTACGTTTCTGTTTGCTGAGGGGGTGCCTTGGGTGCTGATAAGCTTCCTTCAGGCCTGTAGGAATGCAGACATTGTACATAGTAGCATGAACATGCGGCCGAGAGGGTAATAGCTCTTGTTCACCTGGCACAGATAGACGTGAAGTAGCTGAGAAAAAAACCCTCTACGGAATACAAGGCTGTAATCTCTCGCATCTCTGGTTCAGTATCATCACTCTCTCTCAACTTTGACAAATTGCCCTTGCCCATGATATCCCGCAGCCCAAGCCAAATATGCAGACCATAAGCCCCGGGCTCACCAGCGAATGAAAGGCGTCCCGCATTACGCGATTTTGAGGAGCCTGCAGAGACCCTGCCGTCTCCATACCAGACAGTACGGCCCCAGTGTTAGCCAGAGCCTCTCTGGTCGTAGCCATGGGGGGGCTGCGAAAGCACGCAGACGTATGCAAGGTGGCCTGCATCCGGAGAAACACCACAGGGCCAAAACGTCATCACTTTCTACGGAACGCCCGTCCAGCTCGGCTTAAACTGAGGCTCGGCTCTAACAAGACCAAGACTTTAGTGGTGATGGTGGTGGTGGTTGCCGTGCTAGGCACTACAAATATGTAGTACCTTGTCCTGAATGGATGGTACATACACCAGAACAAACCCCCCGGCTTGTGATTGATAGGCGCAAAGCTGGTCCGTCTAGGCACTAAACCGACGCACTACCACTTTGCCAACAAGCTGGGGCGCAAGGGGTTGTCCTGTACCTGTAACTGGCTGCAGATGTCGCCTGCATGCTGCCTGTGCGTCTTCATTGGGCCGTGTGTGTTGCTCCGTATGCACACTGTTATGCATGGTCAGGGAGCCGTATCCGTATTTGCTGACTGGGTTGAGCGCCAGCCCAATTTGTGCAGTTTCCATTCTCGTGTCTGCTAGGTGAGCAAATGGAACGGTGGCTACGGAGTATATTGTGCGCTTCTACCGGCTACATCCGAGCAGTACGACTGCCCGACGCAATACACGGCCGGTCAGCATCTCTGCAGGACTTGGCATAACGAGCTAACTATCACATTTTTGTACTCCTGTACTTTGTACAGCTCTCAACAATATATGTGCGTCATTCATGCGTGCAATACTAAAACGCCGAACAAAACTCCATGCCCCGGAAATCCCATTCATACACGTATACTTTTACAAACCGTGCCCGCGCTTGCCGCCCAATACACTCACTCCTAGCCATTCGTGATAGCCAGCGGCGGCGCGCCACGAAGTCGCCTCCAGCGGTTGCTGTTCTCGACAATCTCCCTATCAAATAGGAACCACCACCTCGAGAAAAACACCTGCCCAACCTCCCAGCTGCCCGGGTCGTACGGATCACCGCCGTATATGCGCACCCCCTCGGAGCTGTCCTCCATGTCGTAGGCAAAGTTGGCCAGCGCCAGTGGCCCTACGGCGTTGGGCGGCCGCGCCTCGTCTGGCAGCGTAAAGATAGTAATCAGCCTGTCCCTTGCCGACGGCCACGGCAAAAAGTCCAGAATCGGGTGGTGCGGTACGAGAATCTGCGATGGCGTCGGCTGCCACGCCTTGGGGAGCTCATCCGGTGGTGGTCCAAAGCCTGTGTTGAATGGTGACGCAGCCGTAAGACTCCAGAGCTCCTCCCTACAGCCCATTCGGTGGGCTATTCGCATGACTGCCTTTAACAGTGTCAGCTCATGGACGGGCAGCAGGTAACTATCCGCCAGGCTTCCATCTGACAGGGAGCTGAGCGAGGAACTGTCAAGGGACTGATGTGATTGCCCTGATGCCGTTGCCAGAATCATTTGTGAAAGGGTGCCAGTGGTTGTGAGCAGGCCTGGATCTATGTTGCTGCTCTCATCGCTGCTCTCGACGAACCAAGATTCGCCATCATTGGTCTGTGCTGTCGATGCCGGCGGAAAGTCGCCCAGCCTCTCCCACGAGGGTGTTCCCAGGTCTAGAGTATCTAGAGCGTCCAGTGCGGGAGCTTCAGATGTAAAGCCGCCGAGATCGAGGTTCTCAGCCGACTGCTCAGCCTCTGTTGCCGAGTTACTCTCATCAGTTGACTCTTTACGCTTTCCCTTTCCACTCTGCTTCATCCGCTGCAGTCGTTTTTTCTCTCCTGCCCCGGTGATCAGTAACCGCGTTCCACAGTCTGTGAAAGCCACGTCTTGAAAAGGACTTACTGTATCGTCGCTGTGCAAGCACATTGAGGACTCGCTTTCTCTCCGCTGCATCTTCATCAATGTCTGGAACATCCAGCGGAGGTGGCGCTTTATGCACCCTCTGACGCGTCCGAGGCCTGTTGGTGTCTTTGGAGCTCGAGGCTTGTGAGTCCATGGTCTGGTGAAAGGAGAGCCAGGTGTTCAGTAAAAGGTGTCTGCGTTGAGCCAACAGAGAAGAGTCCCAGATGCAGTTCGTAGGAAGCTGCCTCCGTAGATATTATAAGAGATTACACCGCTCCCATTGCCCGACATGAGCAGGCGCAACAACGCCATGATGTATTATATGGTCGAGTCCTGCACTCAGCTCCCCCACTTCAGCATAACGCCCAGAAATCGGCATGGATTCTGGAACTGGGTGAGCCTTACGGATAGCAGGTACTTCATAACTGCGGGGTTCACCGCCCAAATTTAAGTACTTTTTAACATTTCTTTTCGCTGACGAAGTCAGGTTGCGACAAGGCGGAATTGTGAGTCAACCGACGCCGCAACGGAAGCTATCGCGATATGTAGCGGCCGTTTCCGAAATATGTCTCGAAATTGTGTCTGGCAGGTTGGTGTTTCCATCTGTATCCGCAAGTCAGCCAGAGTATGAAATGTGCTAGTGTAGGGCGTGACGGTAGCAGACTTTTGCACTTACAGTGAATTCGCACAGTGGCAACACGCGGCTGAACGCTCGAGTTATTATTCATTAATATTGTGGTTATAAACTACATGAAACTTCAAACGTCAAGGATGTTGGTATTTTAGACAGAAGGATGCAAAGCCACGCAGGAGGGCCGCTGCCACAGTTTTAAGCACCTCGGGTCCTCCAGCATAACGCCGGAACATAACATCTCTCGGCTTCGGGAACACCTGTTCGGCCATTGGCATACCCACAAGCGTGCATAAAGCCGATCAGAGAAATTCCCATTGTGCGCGGTATCCTGCGTGGTAATATTTCACTCGTGCTGTAGCAAAACAATCGTAGTAGTCGCACAGGCCAAATGCTGTCGCCGCACTGAATTAGCGCATTAATAGCACTTATATACTATGATAACAATACTATAATCATAATTCAACAAGGACGCGTTGTACGCTTCCATAGCTCAGTTGGTTAGAGCGTCGTACTAATACTACCATCCGCTAGTATCGGTAATGCGAAGGTCGCAGGTTCAAGCCCTGCTGGGAGCATTCGGAAAAGCTACATGCTGAGTTGAATTTTTTTGGTCGTTTTTTGCCAATCCTCACAGACAGGTTCGATAAAGTTTTTTTTGTTTTTAATGACCTGCTTGGCAGGTGCTGGGTGTCTGCCGCTGAGAAATGGAAAGTGGTTGCCCTCGTTCAAGCCCGGCCGACCCACCTCGTCGCTTGTCGCCTTGTGCGTAAGAAGAGCTTGGTGACGGGATAATCGTCATCATGGTAACTTGCTTTCAATTAAAATTTTACGAGGGTTGTCTTCCTGTCAGTAAATTTTTATTCCGTATTTGATATAGGACACTTTAATTGCCCTTTTATCCAGTCCCTGCAGGCCAGATTCCACATAATAATTGGGCAGGCCGGCGGCATTGGCGATATTGGCAGGACCAACTGCCTGCACTCCAAAGCTATGAAAAGCGAAGGCAAGAGCAAAGAAAGACGAGGAGACACATGTAACTCTCTCCCAGGCCTTGAAGCATGAAGTCCTCCCCCCTCCTTTTCACCTCTTTTACCCCCCTCACCACATTTATCACATTTGGCTCGTATCAGATTATTACATCTCGTCTATATCGTTGTCATGGTTTATCGCTACAATAACAACTCTCTTCCAACCCCTTTCACGTCCCCGGCAAGACTAGCAGCTCTACGCAGCCAGACTGTCTCCAATGCCCGTCTGTCTCCCTATGGGCTGAAGCGCTCCGGTCTTCCTCCCCAAAGCCCATCGTCGTACTCGGATCGCTCCGGGTCTGTTCGTGTCAAGGCAGATGCCGACAAGGAAAACGTCAGAATCAGGCCAGATGACACTACGCTAGAACAAACCGACGATTACAACGACGACAGTTCTTCCAGGTTGCACTACGACCCTGCTGACCCGAGAACTTGGGGCGTCAAGCCACTTCCTCCGATTCCTCGCTCGGCTCTGACTCCAGCTAGGTACGCGGAGAGCACGACCTACTCCAAAGCCGACGACGATGCCTCTCTCTTGCAAAGCCCCGTCATACCGCCGTTTGCCGAGGACAAAGAGAACTCATCTACTCTGGCTGATCTCGTTGACGAGCACATGAAGATTGCAGAGAGCACCTGCCCCTCGCTTAACCCCTTGGCAAGAGTCAACCACCATCGTACAACATCGTCGTCTTACCATTCTCAGGATTACGAGTCGGTGCGTGTCCAGTCACCAGAGCCTGAAAAGCAAGTCAATCATCTCAGCACATCCAACCTCGCCCGCTATGGCAAGGCCAATGACAGGATTTCCAACCTTCGTTCCACATCGCCATTCTCATCCAACCCCGATCTTGGTAGCCTCCAAGGTCAACAGGCTGTTGATGAACCATCGCTTACAGCCAACGGCTGGCAGGATGAGCCGCAGGAAAAGCAACTGTATGAAGGAACAGGAACGGAATCTATACATGCAACCCCCCGCAGCTTGAGATACGAGCTCCCCAGACCCATTGTTTGTCAGTACCAAATCCCCAAGCCCGACGTCCAAGGCGCGTCGGACGACAAAGGTTACGACGGCGCAAATGAGTCCCACCCGCATGGTCGAGGCTACCGTGAGATTGATGCGTCAGCCGATGATGCAAATGGCTCACATTCACCTTTGAGGGCAATCAAACGCAAAGCATCACACTTCTCTCTCAACAGCCTGAGCAAGTCATTTTCCAAACGTCCACGTCTTGGTTTTCGGAAATGGGCAAGCTCTGTTATACAACAGGGCAGCCGCCGCCTCAGCATCGCCAAGCAAAAGCTAAAGGAACATGCCGAAATGGAGAAACGGGACTTTGCAGCCTGGAGGGCTCAGCGTCGCAGAGCCCGTTCAGATGCGGCATGCGAAAAGGAGAAGGTCGATGCTGCCTTCACCAAGGCGCAGCACGAGAACGGTGAGGAATGGTGGAAAGAAGAGGCTGGCAGGTTTCACGCCCCAAGATGGATGACATTCCCAAGGGATGAAAAGAAAGACCAGTAGCGGCTGTTTCACGATAATTTTTTACGCCAGGAAGCCAGGGTATATATTTAGATGGGGCGAAAAGGTGCTGCTTTTTGTATTATTGTAACGGCCGTAACGAATAGATGACCAAATTATATCAATGTGGCGCACTGCATTATGCTTTTTGAAATGCAGCCTTGTAGAGTGTATACAATATATATCTGGATATATTATAGCAGATACCTAAAGGTAGGTGCTACAATGCTTCTGCGCCGGGATGAAGCGACGAGACTTTCCTCTTCTATCGCGGAGCCGTTGCCATAGTAAGGGTCAGCCTCGGCGGCATCCATTTTCCTATTCTGATACTGCAAGTAGATGCGCAGAAATAGGGCAAGCAGGGCAACGGCCAGCATGGCAAAAGCACAAGCAGCCATTCCGCGTGTGTAATACGGAGCATCACGGTCCGGATACAGTCTGGTGCCGACAAGCGGTCCAAACTGGCCAATGAGCTGCATAAGCGCGAAGCCGCCGCCTTGTCTGCTCTCGCTGGTCTGGTTGTTTATGTTCCAGGCAATCGTCAGGGTGACGACATTGAAAAAGCCGATTGCGGCCGGGTATATGGCAATATACCGTATCACAGCAGGCAGGTGAAGAGGACCCGCGAGGGCAAGCACCGCGTAGCCTCCCGCAGACGACAGGGCGTGAAAGACAATGGGTACCGTGCGAGCGCCAATCCGGTCGGACATGTGCGCGGTAAAGAGGACAATGACAAAGGCGACGAGGTATGGCGGGGCGCTGAGCGCCTGGGCGGCAAGGCGGGAGTGGCCCATTTCGGTCATGATTTTGGGCAGGAAGACGGGGAGGGAGGAGTAGGCCATGTTGGTGAGGAAGAACATGGAGGCCGTGACCCAGGCGACGGGGTCGCGGAAGATGGCGAGGACTTCGCGGATTCGGAGGCCCGAGGCGGGCTTGTTGGACGGAGAGGTAGGCGAGGAGGTGGCGGAGGGTTTCTCGTTGCGGAGGCGGAGGCGAGCGATCTTCTTCTCGCGGGTTGTGAGGTAGGATGCTGTCTGGGGTGAGTCTGGGATCACGGACCAGGCTATGGCGGCGACGATGACGGAGGGGAAGCCCTCGACGAGAAAGAGGAGGCGCCAGGGCGCTATAGGGCCAAGCTGGGCAAACTTGACAATCGCCCAGGCTATGGTAGAAGCAAAAGCTGTTGCGAGAGGAGCGGCTGAGAGCATGTTTGTTAGCGAATCAGTGGGGTGGCTGGGGTATGTAAGTGAAAAGTCGTTACCGGATATGAAAATGGCTACTCTAAAGGCGAGCTCCTGGCGCTTAAAGAAGAAGCTCATGTAAAACGGGATACCCGTGAAGCCAGCCTCGCCAATGCCGAGGATGACGCGCAGGGCAATCAGCATCGGGTACGACGTGGCAATGGCCTGCAGCGACGCCGTGAGGCCCCAGGTCAGGACGACCATGGAGATGAGGATGTGCGCGGGGACGACCTTGAAGAGGAGCGACATCCACTCGAAGCCAATGTACGAGATGTAGAAGCCCGTGAGGGCCCATTCGTACCAGTCGTCGCGCGGCGGGTCCGTCTGCAGGTCTTCCTCCATGCCTGCTATTCGAGCGTTGCCGATATCTGACACAAGGATTCGTTAGCTTCTTCTCTCTATCCATCATTCTTGTTCCTTTGGGGACAGCAGCAAATAACAAAACGTACTGGATCTATCCAAGAAGCTGAGAAGAAACAGCAGCGTCACAAACAGCACCAGCTTGCGATCAAACTTGCGTCGCACCGCCAGCTCCTCGTCGGGTGTATACAGCTGGAAACTGGCGACGGTGCTGGCACTCTGCCTCCTGCGCCTCCGCTTCTTCTTCTTGTTGCTGGCCCCTCGCATGCGACGACTGCCGCCAATATCTTCGTCGCCGCTGTCCAGCCGGCTCCTGCTGCCGTCGCGCGAGGCCGCGGCCTGCATGGGGCTGCGCATCTCGTAGGCCTCCTCGCCGCCGACCTCGGAATGCAGGTCGTCAAGCGGCTCTTCCTCCTCCTCGTCGTAGTCGAACAGGTCGTCCGCGCCGCTGGAGCTGTCGTCGAGGTCGAGCTCTGCGCCCGTCTGCGCAAACGAGGGCGATGCCTCGCCTGGCTGGTGGTATGCCATCGGGGGTTGGTTCGTCTCTCCTTTTATGGTATATAACGGGGGGCGGGCCGCGGGTGGTAGGGGGAGGTGGTGAATTGGTGGCCACGGCAATTTAGAAAGCCATGAATAATGACAGTCCCAGCTGAAGAATTCCTTCGGGTGATTTTCTTCGTTATTCGGCGGCCGCCAGGTGCCCGTTGCCAGTCGGGGGAGGTTGGCGCAATTGGTGTATTTAGCCGGATACATGGGAGCTATATCTGCTCACCCTTACAGCTGCGCCTAGGCTCAGCTCCACACGTGACGGCGACGTCATTGTAAGTGCTGAGCAAAGCGCCATAAGTGCTATTTAAGAGGAAGTCAATAAATACCATGCTTTTCTGGGTAATTAAAAACAACTAATACAAAATTTGTTGGAATCGAGAGCCATTTGGCATGTCGGCGTGTGCTCGTTTCGTCCGATGTGCAGCACAACAGCGCACGGCCGAGCTCCATCACTGCGTGGGGAATATGTACAGGACACATTATGATGCGATCTGTTGTTAGTCAATTGCGGAAAAATAAAGTATCATATCGTTAAATTCGTCCTTTTCTCAAAGAAATCTCTCGAGAAAGCGTCAGGCAAGATAAAACTACATACGTACACCAGATATATCAAACTCCAACTCCTAGCCATCCTGTAGTAAGTATTCCATTCATGTTTATGATAAAACGCTCCAATAAAGACCACAATGCTAAGCCCTTCCTATTCCTTTTTTTAAAGAAACTTATACTTGAGATTCCTTTGTCGTAAAAAGCCGTCGAAGACCACTTGCCCGTGACAGCTTGTGTCTCAGCGACGGACGCCTGGTGTGGCCCTTTTGGCCCTCCCTCGGCGGGTCGTCTTTGGGAATCGGCGGCGGCTTCATGTGCGAGTAGTCCTGCGAATTCGTCACTCTGCCCACCTTCAAATTGTCCCGAGACGGCCGTCCGCCCGTCGTCGGTGCGGAATCTGCGCAAGACTCCGACGTGGCCGTCATCGTGGCGACGCGGCGATTATAGTCGTCCTCGGTGTCCTCCCGGACGCTCGTCTCGTCTCTCGCCGAGTCGTCGTCTTCGTCGTCGTCGTCATCGTCCGGGTAGTCCCTCAGCTCGTCGCCGCACACAACAATATACCACTTAATCTCCTCGGCCTGCTGGACCTTGTCTCGCAGCTGCGCGAACCACGGGGCGCCCCCGCGGCCGGCTTGCTTCTCGTACTTGGCCATTTCGCCAGCAATGTCGGCGCTCAGGTCGATGCGGACGACGTGGTCGGCGACGTAGGCGTACGGCCGCGCCGGGCTCGTCGTCTCCAGCGGGTCGTGCTCCTCCAGCAGCTTGACGGGCGACCACTCGTGGCAGAGGACGCTGTCGTCGGCGGCCGGCACCTGCGACGGCGGCACGTCAAAGTCGTCGTCGTGATGGATGCCGGCGTTGGTCTTCTTTTTGTTATTCGTCGAGGGATTCTGCCCATTGAGGGGCTTTGCGTCGCTGCCGTTGTCGGTGGCGGCTGCGGACTCGGGCATCTTGGGGAGAAAGTCAAACGACTCGGCAAACTGATCGAGGATCAGCGTCGATGACGTCGGCCCAATGATCCAGTCCGGGGCGACATCTTCGAGGTCGTTGACAACGACGAATATTCGCAGGTCGCGGCGGTGCCACCGGAAGCCGTGGCAGAGATATGTCGGCATCGTTGAATTGTTTGGGGGGGTGTGTGCACAAGTTTCCCCCAAGAGCTAGCTTTCGGCTTGTGGGGAGTGGTTGTAAGTAGTTCAAACGGCGAAATGGGCCCGGTGTCAAACTGTTGGAATTGGCGTTGCGTAGTATAATTATTCGTGCCCGATTGAAGTCGGCAGCGGCCTTTTCAACCACCCATGCCCGGTATATGCAGTGCGAGGTGCGCCTGCAAGGTCAAAAAGTCTATGCAGAATATTTGGTTGCTGGGAGGAGGAGGAGGAGGTGGTGGTGGTGGTGGAGGAGAGCTTTCCCGCGTCGCAAGTGGAATGGCTGGGGGACGGGACGTGTGGGCGTGGGACGTGGCGGCCGTTGCAGGCTGCGAAGTTTCGTTGGCCAACGCCGCGGCAGGTCAGCCGCAACCCCAACCAAGGTGGGCACGTTTCGGAGCGAAGAAGCACGCATGTCGGCGATGTTGAAACCAGGCAACGAAACCGAATACGATTGACCCATTGGGAACACAATCCCTTTTCATTACGAAGGTATGTCAAGAACGAAGCCATTTGCTGGTTTACTCGCGCAATTGACATCTTTGTTTCTTGCGAGTACTGCGTACTTAATAGGGCAGACAACACTAGCACACGCGTTGGACGCATCGGGAGCTTGAGCTAGCAAGTGCCGGGTCAGCGCTAGTGGCGTCTCGAATGCTGACTGCTTAGTGGTGGTTTCGCGAAGCTTTTACATGGTGGTTTGGGAGCACGAGGTTCTGATAGCTTTACCATGGTGCTGTCTTTTTGAATAAAGTTGAGATTATTTATCCTTTCAATATACAATGCCTTTGTTGGTGAATTCAAATGCATAGCCCGTGTAAACGTTAAGAAACTGCAAAAACGCCTGCCCATAAACCCAATGTGCCAATTTGTGCGTGTTGAACCCCAAGCTTATGCATAACCGAAGCCGCCTATATGCCATCCATATGCCATGCATGAACCGAACCAATCAATCTTATGTTCCATACTTGTAACCTCCTTTTTTTCGTTCTTCTCTTATGTTTTCGATAGAGTTTGCAGAATTTCATTTCTGAGTCTTTTTCTAGTTCCAAACGGTCCCGAGATGATTCGATTCTCTATCAAAACAAGCTCGCTCCGCCAGGCGCATCATCGGGGCTCGTCCCCAAGAAATCAGTCTGGAGCTCAAAGTCCATGTCCTGCAGCATCGTGCCCAGGTCAGCATCAGAGATGTTGACATCCATGTTGGTCGGCATCGCCGACGGCACCTGCTCGCTATTTGCTGCGCTCTGCGCCAAAAAGGGCATCTTCTCATGCAGCAGCTCCTTGAACTTGCCGAGCAACATGTCGTCGTCGGCAGCAGTGGAAGTTGCATGCAGAATATCTCGGCCCTTGTTGCGGAGCTCCTCGTCGGACGGCACGCTGCCATTTTGCAGCACCTGCGTCTCGGCGTACTTCAGCAGCCCGCCCTCGAGCTCGCGCGAGCAAAACACCTTTGCCGGGCGGCTGTCTGGCGATGTCAGCGTCTCGAGGAACCCATTGGCGGCATCTTGGCCCGCCGTAAAGGCCTTTGCGCCGTCTCGCATCTCGACCTGCACGTTCTCATCAAACGGGTGCAGGTCCGACTTGGGGACTGCGTATGGAGGCGCAAACCCCGTGCCGCCTTGATTCACGGCCCAGGCGTACCCAGCCGGTAGCCCTGGCCCGCCGTCATTGGTGATGCCAACATCACGTTTGAACCTCTGTAGCCACTCTGCGTTGTCGGCAGCAGTCTGGTTCCATGGATCATCGCTAAAGATTTTGTGTTAGAAAATGCACCATCTCAAATACGTCTAGAGGCATGAGGAAAATACTTACTCATCATAGAGAATCCATCGAGCCTGGTACCGCAACTCCTCGTCCGTGGGAACGTGTCGGCTGGGATTGTTCGGCGACATGGCAGACAAAACCCAGCGCTTGAGCTGCTTGGCAAGACGGCGGTAGCAGTTGGCGTCGTTGAGGAAGAATGGCACGCGCCCAGACTTGTTGAACTGCGCGTAGCGCCCATCGCCGGACCTCTGCTGCCCTACTCCGTACCTCTGCTTATCGCTGGTGAGAGCCGACTGCACATTTCTCTCCCCGGATGGCGAGCCAACATGATTTTGCAGTGAGATGGTCGAAGAGGACTGCCCCGGCGTGTTTGAGCTCGACGTGCCTTGGTGCCGCTCCCTGAACGACTCCAGCCACTGGATATTGTCGGCAGCCGTCTGGTTCCAACCGTCGTCAAACTCGTAGATGATGATACGAGCCTGGCGCTGCAGATCCTCATTCGTGGGCTCTTTACCTTCCGCACGCTGCTGCTTCAGGAAGTCACCCAATTCACACTCCAGCCGAGAGTAGCTGTGAATGGTAGAGTCAATCGACGTTGGGTCAGTGGACCGGATTTTGTCACTAATCACGTCTTCGGTTCGGGCCAGATGCGCACGGCGCCGGAACGGAGCAAGCCACGAAGTTGACGACGTGATGAGACGCAGTAACCAGTTCGCAACCGCCTCTGATGGGTGCGTGCACATTTCTTCAACGCGCCCAACAATACGCCGGGCCTCTTCCTGCAGCTCGTCGTCCATGGGTGTGAGACCCAATAGCCTCCTAGCCTTGACGAACTGGTGCATCTGGATTTCCATGGGGCACTCCTCGAACAAGTTGTCTTTGCCGTTAATTTTGAGGGTATGCAGCTCTGCAGCGCGACGTAGAGGCCCAAACCTGGCCTTTTGCACAATCTCGTCGCTGTTCATGATGATGTCACGCAACCACGAGACCTGGGTTGCGATTCCTTGAATGGACAACAACTCGGAGGCGAAAATGATGCGGCATGCCTCGAGCGTCAGCTCTTCGTCGGAGGGCGGGCGGTCGTTCTCTTCCCAGTAGTTGGAGCCATAGTGGGCCAGTTCCAGCTTGATGAGCTCGTAGGCATTACGAGGAGACTCAGGCGGCGACTGGAGGGCTACATACGGCAGGGGGGAAACGCGCTCATAATGAATGAGATCTATTATCAAGTGTTAGGTCTGGATCTCTCTTCTAATTGATATTGAGTGGTCGCATACAAGGGGGTATCGAGTTCTCGACCATGTCGAGTACGGGAACGTCAAATCCCCAATCACCCTTCCAATCCGCCATGGAATAACCAGTCTTGAAATGCTCAGCCAAATGATCTACGCGAATAGTCCACGTATCCATCACGATGCCGCAGAACCCGCACCGGGAGCGGATCTCCGGCGTGGCTACTTTCCAGGGCTTCATGGCCCAGTCCAAGAACTTGACGTTGTGAACCAGACGAAGGTGCTGGTTCAGGTGGTCCTTGCGGTAAAATGTCCGCTCCTCCAGCGTGCGCTCTTGGCAGGCGGAGTGGTTGTGCGACTCGATGTGAGCGTCATCCGGATTCTCAATCCCGCAGAAGACGCAACACAGCTTTCCGGTGTCCGGGTTGACGACCCTAGGGCCATCGGGGGCGCAGACCCATCGCTCGAGTGACAGGTGCAGCGATTTCTCGTGCCGCTGCCAGTCGTGCTTTGTTCGGAAAGTTTCGGTGCAGAAAGTACATTGGAAGGTTTTGAGCGGCGCGGACAGGCTGGTAGAGCCGCCCTCGTTCTTGGGGGTAGCACGGCGACGGCGACGGCGGCGTCCCCTGTTGTTGAACGGCGCTGAGCCAAACGAGCCCCACGAATTGCGCGAGCCGTGTGAGTAGACGGAGCTGAACGAGCCGTTGCTCGACTGTGACGTGCCCACACTGCTCGCTGAAGACTCTTTGCAGACCGATCTGGACGACGCGTCGTCGGTATAGTTGAAGCTGTAAGGGCTGTTGAGGCCAGAGGAAAGGGCCGACGAGGACGCAGTTACCGCCCTGGCAATGGCAGAGACGGAAGCAGGTTCATGTTCTGGGGGCGAGGCCTGCCAACGCTGCAACGGGTTCAAAGCCTCCAGCGCGGGCGTTCCACGGCGTTGAGGAATCTCAATAGAGCTCGTGGACCAGCTCTTGACGTGAGGCGACACTGAACGGGGAGCCTGGACTTTGCCGCGGCGCCGGGCGTTGGCAAGCCAGTTTGTGATTTGTGTCTTGTTGAGGCCGGTCTGGCGCTGAAGCATCTCCTTTTCCTCCTCGCTGGGGTACGGGTGTCTGGTGTGGCTTGAGAGCCAGTTCTTCAAGATCCGGACCGAGTCCCGGGAGAAGCGGGCGCCAATCTTGGGCGGTGGTGCCGTAGTATTAGTAGCCGCCGCATTCGGGGCCGAGGGCGCGCTCTCTGGGATTGGCTTGCCAAAGTCGGCCAAGCCGGCAAAGGATGACGGCTCATTGACGGCCATAATGTCGGCCATCTGGATGGTGCTGGGGTGCTCGCCAATGTGAGGCCAGTTGTTGCTGGAAAAAGTCGTGCTGGTGGTGGAAGGGAAGACGGTCTGCGCAACCTCGGCGCCTCCAAAGCTGCACTCGACGCGGAGGGCAACGCAGCTGGTGCAGTACCCTTTGAAGCTACCTTCACGTATCTTCTTGCATGAGTAGGCACCGAGGGCGCAGTGAGCACAGGGCTGCTCGGGGGTCTCGTACCAGGCCCAGGCCTCGGAGACGGGGTTAGCAACGGGGTCCTCTAAAGGCAGAGACACGGGCATCGACGAGAGGTCAAAGTTGGCGTCATTGGAAAAGTGCTGGAGGGCGGAGAAGGAAAAGTCATCTTCGTCGACATTCTCCAGAGCAAGGTCGATGTTGTCGTGGTCAGGAAGAAGGCCGGTACCGACGGCGGCACCGGCGTTGTCCCAGTTGACAAACTCATCCATGGCGGCGGCAGTCAGAGCAGCAGCAGTATTATTAGCGGCGATGGACGACTATGTCGCACTTGGCGGCAAGGGACCGGCCGGGGGGGCAGTGAGTGAGGGACGAGGTGCCGTCCACAGGACAAAGGGCGTGGATGGGGCTATCACGGCAAAGGCGTGCGGCTCATCTGGGTATCGCAGTACGCAGTATGCGCTGCACTTGGCCGGCGGAGCACTGACAGCAATCAAGGGCGCGCAGCCGTGTCAAAAAGCAGTGCAAGGTGTAAGCTGGTTGGCTGAAGACGATACCAGAAACGTGGTTCGTCAATAGCAGTGCCGTTTTGGTATATTAGACAACCTTGGAGGTTGGTTTTTGCTGAACCAAGGTAGACTGAGATTGGTTGGTGTCACTATAGCCGGAGTACACCGGCTGAAAGTAGAGTATGAGAGGAAATGGATCAAACCATTTCAAGAATGTGTAGATGAAGAGGAGAATGGCATAGTCAATGGAGGATGCGAGGCAGTTTTGTTTGAAATGCCCAGAAGGCGGTCCGTCGGCGAGTTCTGGCCAGTGGCAGGGTACGGGTTTGTTAGAACGTTGCGCTGGAGGGGGATCCGGCGGCGTGGGCGGCGTCCTGCGCGGGAGTCATTGCAGGGACGGTTGGGCTGACAGAGAGGCCGATCCGGAGGGTGCAGGTGGTGGTGGTGGTGCCAGAGAGTACGAGTACTCGGTACCCAAGTCTGAGTGTCTGAGTGGGTGGGCAGCTGGCGGGCAGCTGGCGAAGCCGTCCGAGTGGGTCCAGGTCATGTCAATTGTGCGCCCTTTGCTTGACATGATGCGCCTGAACTAGGGTACCTGTAGCCCGCCTCATCCTGGTGGTAGGCAGGTACCTGGTCCCAGTGCACGCCGTACGCTGTTTTTGGTGTCGTGCGATACCGCGAACCAAGTATCTCTCTGACTCTTACTCTATCGATCTCTCCGCGGACAGGCATGCTTGCTACGAGCTACTGTAGGAAAAGTATTTACCGCCCGGGATGGAAACAGACGGTGAACATCCAATCCAGCCCACAGATAATTCAAAGAAGCACTAGGAATGTGCTCGTACATGCTGTACTGTCTACGGAGTACTGTCTGGGGTTATTCGTGGCCACTCGCGTGACGAATGGATGGGAAAAAAAGGCATACATACTCGGATGACCAACGACTATCAGATGCCCGCATATAAGGGCACTCACCGAACGGACGGCCTTCTCTATGTTTTAGTTTCCACGTCTACTCCAATGTATAAACAAGCATAAATACACAGTACTCATATCGTAACCGTATACTCCGTACTATTCCAGGAAATTTTCCTACTTTGGAACGGACACATATCAACATTACGAATACGTACATGGCGGCACGTGGCAGCCTTGCATCATCGTGAGGCTGGCCCGTAGTAGTCCGAAATGAACAGCAGAATCAACGGTCCGCGGAGAAAGCCTCGCATTCCGTGCCAAGAGGCGTAAGTCATCTCGGCACTCATAGAATGCAAAAGAAGAATATAAAAATAAAATAATAATAAAAGCCGAAAAATCCCCCAAGACAATCATGCCACGCATCATGGCCGTCCTAGCTCCTTTCTCTCAGCATCCATTAGCTTCGCCTTACTTCCACAGCGATAAGGGAAGATGGGAGGGAAAGGGACCCCCATGCCAGCCGCACAACTGCCAAACCTGGGCATCGCGCCAGGCTTCTCCACACCTACCGCTACTGCGGCACAGCCCACCCCGCGCCCACTCGACCGACCCCAACGGGGCCGTTTTGTTCGTGAGAGCCGCATCCAAGTGGAAAGGGAAGAAGCAGAAGCAGAGCACAGGGCAGAATAGAACTGGACAGGGGGGCAGGGGGGGCCAGGTTTGCAGACGAGAATTCCATGTCGGAGCAAAGTATGTTGGCCAAGTCCGTATTACCTACATACATGCTCAATGTCAAATTGCACCGGCCCTATCAAGGAAAACGATACGAAAGCTTGTTAGAGCAAGTTAATTAACCGTCTAGTCTTGCCAGGCTCGGCTTCCGTCGTATCATCATTCGGTCAGATGCGGCACGGCTGACAATTACAACATGGTCACCCCCAAACTGGTTCCCCTCCCCTCCCTAAGTCCCTAGTGGTGTTTCGGCTTCGGCTTTAACCCACGATTCTGTGCTTCCAGAACAAGCCTCTTAACCTAATTTACAGCGTGCAATGGTTGCATCACACGTCACTTGGCTCGGTTTCCAAGCCGAGCTCCTTGCCCCGAGGCCGCGCTGGCCCCCTCCTTCAGCGCCCGACACCGGCCGCTTACAGCCAACGTGACCTGTCTATCTGCCCTACGGAGCGATGGAACGATGCACTTTGTCCTGCCGATAGGTATCTTGCTATTCGCCCTCCCCAATGGCCGATGAAATAAATGCCTTACATATGATGCCTGCCGTGGTCTTTACTCGTATGCGGTGTTCCCCGTAGCCATGGGCATAGCAACCCATTTCAGCCGCACCTTAAAACCGACATTACTAATGTGCCCCCCGAGCCACGCCAACCACCAAGCGCGACGTTAATCGGTAGATATCCAATTCATTCAGCCTGGGCATCAACCTACCTGACTGAACCTAGCTGAACCTAACTGAACCTCTGCTCGCAATCCAGACCAAGCCGTTTGTGCCAGCCAAAAATGCAAGCACAGGATGTAAATGGGTCTTAGTAGCCTGTACATACCTACATCCAGTATCGTTGACGTCGGCAGGCTCCGCGGTGATGGAAATCACTGAAGAGCGGCGTGGATGCTACTAAAGGTACGGCGGCATCATTGGGCCGGGCGGTTTATACTGAGGAGAGCGCTTCGGGACAGATACCTGAACCTGGAGCAGTAGGACTGCTGCGTATTTTGAAGGGCCATGGAGAGGGTATTTTGCCGTAATTATTGCCTAGTTGCTGCGCCGTCCGCGGTAGACACCTACGTTCCCGCCGCAGTGAAGTCGAAACCACAGTCTCCGAAGCCAGGAACTGCCTGTTGTTTTGGTTAAATTGCAATTGTTAGCAGCCTGCCCGGTGCAAGACCGCCGAAATGTAACAAGACGGGGAACATCGGACATACCAGTGACTCAAAGTAAACCCAGCTTGCCATATCCGCTAGGGCACTGTCGGGACTGGTATAAAGGTCGTTGGCTCCCTCCGTGGAACCAAGATCAGCCAGAGCCGATTGCCCATCAAGAAAGCCGTGGGTTTCATCAGCTGCTCTAGCGTTGGGATTGCCACGATCCACTGCAGCTTGGCCAGTGACGGTTTGTGAATGCTCGATATGTCGAACTGCCTCCGTGTGAAGCTCTTGTAAAACGAGGCAGTATCGTGCTAGGAGTGACTCAGACGCAGCGAGGGCTGAAAGATGGCCCTGGCATCGCGTCGCAGCAGCCAAGTACGGTCGGTATGTTTCTGCGGGAGAGGAGGCATGCTGTATAGTATAGACGTAGAGTATAGTCGAAGCAGAGAAGGAAAAGTACGAGGTAAACTGTGTGAGTCTTTTGGGTTAGTGATAATTGAACCTCGTTTTCTTCGTGTGCTATTCCTCTTTCCTTCTGTCATTCTGGTAGACGCGTGCTTTCAAAAACGTACCCAGAAAGATCGAAATATTTGTCTCGACTTCACCAACTCGTCCACTGTATTGACAATGCACATGGCCGCTCGCAGGCACTCTCTAGTGCTCTCTTCAAATTGTGCTTTGTAGGGACTAGATCGTGTACTCTGCGCGCGCCGGTTTAGCTGTGTAAAGCTGCTTAGTAGGCATGGCCGGTGCGTGAGAATAATGGTGTGCCAGTAAGCAAGATTCAGAACGTTCCGCTGTCGTTGAAAGATGGGGATCAGAGGCGCTGCGTCCTGGGTCTCTGAGTTTAGGAAGCGTGGAATCTCTGCGCGCCAAGCCTTAAGGCTTTCCGAATACTTCACCACATATCCGCAGCGTTCAGCGGTACGTGACGGCCGTATCGAGTACAAGTCTCTGAGAATCATGCTGACGATTCGGGACAGCCTGTGGTCGTTCCCATCAGCCCTTTTGCAATTTCTGCCAGAGTATCTCTGCTTAAGAAAACAAAACAAAACAAAACTAAGAAATGTGAAATGCCTACTTGAAATACGCCACTGGAGCAAGCATAATTGCACAGGCGCTGCTCGTCAGCGTGGTACCATTGATGAATATGTCCGCATCATCGGCACAGGAAGGTAGCTCCTGATCGATATCGTCATCATGAAATATCCTTGGCCTTCCGAGCGCAATGCAAAGGTAGTTGTCGAGCGAATAGGCGTTCCAAAACGTTCTGCGGCTAGTCTCTACATCGATAAAGTTGCATCCGCTCGAGGGATTTGGACGCCTGCAACGGTGGAGGCCCATGGCAAGCGCGAGACGAGCCGCAGATCCAAATAATTGCCAACAATGATTCATACGTGACTGAGAGAGGAGCCAGAGGCATTGACAGAGGCGCGCTTGAATGCTGGTGAGGCTGATTGTGCCTTTCTCCTTGGAGAGCTGATAGTCGGCAGCAAGGAAAAATTGAATGCTGATGCTTTCTCGTCAGCACAACTTGGCAGAGACACGGGGTATGTGGGCGGTAAATGCAAACCTTTGGCTGTCGTCCATTGCGGTCCGGTCTTGGCTCATGTGCTCTTGCGCTAGGGCAAAGACCATCCATAGGACAGCACGCAGTGCCGGTGCGTGCTCAGTGTCTCTCATGGCGCCCATAGTTTCGTGAAACTCATCAAGCCAGGCCTGAATGGTGGGTCTGTGCAAGAATCTATCCACGGGCACGCTAAAGTCGAAATACTTCTGAACTAACTGTGCCGTCTGCTCCTTTGACATGATGACACTGAAAGTAGGGTCAAACTCTGGCAACGGGGCGTCGCCAAAGGTAAAAGTAGATGAGGAAAAGTCGACACGGCCCAGCTGCTCCTGAACTCGTTGTAAGAAAGATACCCCGGAAGCTGGGCCAATGTAATGGCCTTGTGAGTCTGTCGTTGCTGGCGCCGGGGACACATGAGAAGACGGCTCCTGTTTTCGGGCTCGGTTGTCTGTGCCGGGCTCAAGCTGCGGTTCCTCGACCCCAGGCTCACCGGGACCCCGCCGGGCAGAATCAAGATGAACATCCGTATATTCAGTGTGCCCGTTAATGGGTATGGGTACTGAAACAGAGCTTTGCCGATGTGGCTTTTGCTGGGCTTGGGCTGCGGAAGCACGTCGCGGGCGAGGGACAACGGGCTTCCCTCGGTGGTGAGGGGCTGTATAGAGGCAATTCGCCTCGACTTGGAGGCAGATATCGCACGGCTGCGTATCTGTGCATCGGATCTTTCTCCTGCTCACATATCAATACATGGTCTATTTGCAGTGGGGAGCACAGTCCGGCGTGGGCTTTGAAGGGTGTAAAAAGAGCAGCAGAGGCAAATGCATCCCGCGTATGTAAGAGCGTCCTTATCTTACTTCTTGCAACGGTCGCACGCGCGGGACACGCGGATCCGACACGAATCCCGGTTGGATCTATCCCAAATTGTATCTGCAGTGGCCTGATGCTGGTGTGTATCCATGCCTAGTTGCGTGGGCGACAATGCGTCCGCGTCGGCGTCCACGATTCGGGGCGGCATTCTGTACAGAGCACAGAGGATCCAACTGGAGAGCTGCAGGAACCTCGCGAGCGCTCGACTGCCCTCAGTGGCCCATATGAGTCGTGGGGTAGTGGCACCATAGCACCCGTGGTACCCACACCACTGGAGTCTTTGAGTCCATCCTAGTACTCCGCGGCGCAAATCATATTACATGCATCCTCGCAGCTACTTTCCCTCACTAAAAGTCTACTCGTTGTCAGCTGCTACGATGGCTGTAAGCATCTGTTCGGCTCATGATACACTATCACGGTCCAGATGATGTCCTCAATGGCTTTTGTTTTTCTAAATGAGGTAGTTGTAGATGTGAAGTTACGCTTCAGCCTAAATCTAGGTAGACGTGTATATTTTGGTGCATGGACGTACATCAAGTTGGGATTGGAGATGTGTCTGCAACCGCTAAGCACAACTCTTTAAGCTTGTCTTGTGTTGCTGCTTTATCCCGGTGCCAAGACTAGGCAATCACTGCCAGCTTTCGTATGGTCGTCGAGCCATTCCAATGCGTCCTGTACGCCATTCGTAAGTACGCCGGCCATGATGGGATAGCCCAAGAAGCCGGCATCGTTCATGCCGCTGCGGACGCCGGCGAGGAGATCGAATCGCTCTGCCCTGGTGAGGTGAGTGGCCTCACCGGTAGACCCAAGTAGCACAAGGCCCCGAACACCCGCTTGGAGGGGTGCGTGTTGCTGTTTCTGTCACCATATTGAGTGGACGGTTCTGCGGCTAGCGAACAAAGTTTGATGCGATTTGAAGAGCATAAAATTATTTTGAAAGTATTCAGCATTCGTATCCTACAGTGCCAATTATACTCGTAGTAGGCAAATCGTACCCGCGCTAAGTGGCTCTCTGATGTGTGACTTTCTGGTCCACTTTAGTGCAAGGAAATAATCAGAACAGATGCGGTGCGGCTGTGCCCTCAACGCAGTGTAAGAGACCATTCCAAAGGCCTGTTATCTCCGAGTGTCTTCAACATTGTTGGGAGTGCCATCTGCCTTTCCCTTACAGTGGTGAAATGATGGTCAATCTTTAAGCTGTAACCAGCACCAAACGACTTCGGCGGGCGGTGGTGAGCTGCCTGATTTGGCAAGAACCCGCATTTCTGTGTTCCGTTTTCCGTATCCGTGCCCAACGGAAACCCACAGCTGCAGCCCTGCAAAGCGCAGTCCTGTATCCGTACCCACACTTGCGCCCATCCAGAACGACCCACATCGATTTACACGGCATTCTCACAACAAAGTTCGCTGTAGTTTGATCAGATACCATCGCTCAAGAATTGGGAATCAATACCAAGCCTGTCTATTTATTCTTTGGTAGGACATATAGCCAACACAGCACCTTCAGTTATACCTATACTTTTACGCCAACGAGTGCAACTAGGTTTTAGCTATGGGCAAGATTGCGTCAATGGAATATTTTCGCGTCCCGCCTCGGTGGCTGTTTGTCAAGATTACTGACGATACAGGTGCCGTCGGATGGGGAGAATCTTCTCTAGAGGGCCACACTAAGGCAGTCGAGGGCTGTCTGGATTCATGGTTCGAGAGATATATGGGGTTGGACGCCGAGTAAGTTTGACATTGCTTTACACCGACCATTGTCGCAGCATAATGTTTCTCTTGTTCGGGTTCTAAGTGTAAAAAAAAAAAAAAATTAGCGAGATCGAAAATATTTGGCAGTTGTCATGGCGCGGCAGCTTCTACCGCGGTGGCCCTGTGTTTATGAGCGCGTTGTCGGGCATTGACATCGCCTTATGGGATTTGAAAGGTTGGTTCTATCTTTATTCTACCTTGCGGTCAGCTCGATTGTACCCATATACATGATTATCCAAGCGAGAGAACAATGTCCAGGCCGATATTAGACTAACAAACGCAAAGCTAGGAAGCTTGGCGTACCGGTGTACCAATTAATCGGTGGAAAAGTCAGGTATAAAATTCGAGTGTACGCATGGATTGGAGGTGACAATCCAGATGACGTTTTGGTCCAAGCGTATGTTACGTACACCAGCACTAAACTCGAGACAGAGGCATATCTGACATGGAATAGACAAGGGCGTAAAAGTCAAGGCTTCCACGCTGTCAAGATGAACGGCACTGCAGACACAGCATGGCTTGACTCTCCATCCATCCTCAAGGAGGTCGTTAGTAGGCTGGAAACAGTCAAGTCCATGGGTATGGACGCAGCTGTTGACTTCCACGGTCGGGTCCATAAACCAATGGCAAAACGACTAGTCAAGGCGCTCGAGCCGCTCGAGCCACTATTTGTCGAAGAACCTCTCCTGTCAGAACATATCGGCGGTATCAAGCAACTATCAGAGTTAACCAGCGTCCCCATTGCTCTAGGCGAGCGGCTCTACAGCCGCTGGGATGTGCGGCCGTTTTTAGAAAATGGCTCTGTGGATATTCTGCAACCAGACATCTGCCACGTCGGGGGCATATCCGAAATGAAGCGCATCGCTGCCATGTGCGAAACATTTGATGTTGGCGTTGCGCCTCATTGCCCACTTGGGCCCATTTCTCTGGCTGCGAGTATACATGTAGATGCAACGATGCCGAACTTCGCTATTCAAGAGATGGGAATCGGGATGCACTATAACAACACTGGACAAGACATTACCAGCTACATCACGAATCCAGAAGTTTGGAACGTACACGACGGTCAAATTGATGTCTTGCCAGGTCCGGGTTTAGGAATTCATATAAATGAAGAGGAAATCAGGAAACTTTCCAGGGACGCAAAGGCATGGTGCTCCCCCGAGTTTCGCGGCCCTTGCGGAGAGTTACGGGAATGGTAGCATTGCCGGCCACGGAATCGGGATTAGTACCACATAGGGCGCTTCACAGCCGTTGATGGAGGGGTAAAACAGGTATGCCAGGCGCCGTGTGCTTTCCCTAGGAATCTATGCAGACGTATCACGTCTTGGTAGACCCGATTGATAGCCGTATTCAGTATCACTCGCACGCCTTTTAATGGAATGTCGCTCTTTCTACCTAAAACAGTAGTCAGTAAATACTTCATATTAGCCACCTGCCATGTCCCGCTTGTAGCAGCAAATCTCAACGCTTAAATTAATGGTCAAATTTGGTGGGGAAAAGTGTAGTGTCATGGGCTTAGTCCGCGACACATAACTTTTGACTTTGGCCTCACCAAAGCACATTATGCATCACGAAGATGTAACAGTTTAATAACCACAGCGTTTTATGTAGAGAGAGAGAGAGAGAGAGAGAGCGTGTCTGTTTTTTTTTTTTAAAGATTATGAGATTTCGATTAACAGCTATCTTTCTTGAAACTAGTACAATAAAAAACATGTGAGTCTGTTCACCATTTATTGCTCATTTCGGCTTCGTAGCTTAGAGATAGCATAGAGATAGCTTAAACGTCTTTTGGTCTATCCATGGTCTCTTCGTGGGTGCTAACAGTGGTCTTCTCAGCAGCACCGACTTCGGCTGCAAAAGTAATCTTAGGCACCCAGCCTGAGCTCTTGCGTGGAGTAGTCTCCTCTAGCATCTGGTCGACCTGCTCAAGCGAGAGACCCTTCATCTCAGGCACAAGGAAGTAAGAAAACGCGAGCAGAAAGCAACAGAAGGAGCCCCAGATGAAAAAGACTTTGGGTCCCAAGTCTGCACTGCCCTTGTCAGCACCGACTAGGTACGGGGTAATGGTGGCGATGATTAAGTTCCAAAGCCAGCACGAGGCAGTCGAGAGGCCGACACCGCGGGACCGGATTGTCAAAGGAAATGCCTCGCCGATAATAACCCATGCGCAAGGTCCCCAAGTGGCTGCAAAGACGAAGATGTCAAGGCAGATAATGGCGATCATGGCCCTGACTGCACCAACGTTGAACTCTTCAGCCCGGCCAACCGTGATGCCAAGGATGGCTATGATAGACTGCATAACAGTCATGCCAATGGCTCCATAGATGAGCAGCGGTCGGCGGCCAAATTTCTCAATGGTCCAGAAAGAGATGGGAGTCGAAATGACATTTACCAGAGACGTGATAAGTGAAATAAAGAAGGGGTTATCAAGGGTCTTGAGCTGCTGAAAGAAGGTAGTACCGAAGTAGAAGATGAAATTGACGCCAGCCATCTGTGCCGCCATCTGCAAGTGTTCTCTGTTAGCAGCCGCTTGGAGTGTTCGTCATGTTTTGAATGACGGCTTTAGCCCTGCTTACCTGGACGCCCATTCCTAGAATAGTGCGACGGATATTGGAGCTAGGTTTGCTTAAGGAGCCTTGGAAGCAGGCAAGCCACGAACGACAGTATCCCTGCTCAGGCATCATGCGCGACTCATACTCGTGGTTGGCCACAATCTCGGCAAGCTCATCTCTGATGTAGTCAGAGGTGGCTGGCTGTCCTCGGACCCTTGACAGTGCGGCACGGGCATGATCAACTTGGTTTTTCTTGACACAGTATCTGGGAGATTCGGCTAAAACCTGGTTAACTACTACATTCAGTTCCTCAGATATGACATGTAGCAAGCTTACGAAGAAAGAACAGTCCGATCCCAAGGATGAGAGCCCAAAGGAATTGTATCGCAATCGGAATGCGATACGACCCTGTGTCTGGTCGATTTTGCGTGGCATAAACTACGCAGTTGGCCAACAGTAGCCCGATCGTTCTGCGCGCGACCAGGGACAGTCAGACAATCGCTCGGCCTAAAACGAGCCAACGGGGATATGAGACTCACATGCATAGTTGGTAGCCCGCTACCAAAGCACCACGAATCTTGCGAGGGGCAATTTCCGACATATACAAAATGACAACGGCAGAGTTAAATCCCACACCTATTCCAGCAATAAGACGTCCCATAACCATCAGGGCTAGCTGGTTCGTGCCGGATACTTGAAGAATGCAACCAGCGCAGAAGACGGCACATCCGACGATGATAGTAGGTCGACGGCCAATCCAATCAGCCACATCTCCTGCGACAAGAGCTCCAAGAAAGGTTCCTAGAGAAAGTATGGACGTCATGAGAGACTTCTCATGAGAGCTGAGTGAGAAGTTTGCGTTGGGATCCACGGGTAGCTTCGCATCGTAGTCGTACTGGAGTCCCGTGTACATGCTAACAAAATAAGGCATGCCCAGCACACCAGACATCCAGCCAATATCATATCTGACCCGTTAGTATAATAGAACTAGTTTAATTTGCCGAACCCAAAGTTTTGACAGTTTCGTACCCAAAAAATATGCCACCAAATGCAGCAAAGGCGCAGATCAAGTAGGCCTTGGCGCTGACGGGAGACTCAACCCTTGAGAGATCAGCGGTCCCGTGAACGGGGAACAATCCACCGGCCATATTGAGCGTAGCTGTTTAAAGATTGAGCAGAATAAGGTCACTGGGAAAAGTTATGTAAGTCATGCATAGGTAGTCGACATACGGGAGGCGCATTCTCAGGAAGTGGGAAGGCTCTGCTTATAGCAGAAACCTATATCCTCATCCTGGCAGCAAGTTTGGGCATTTTGTGGCTGAATGATCCCGTTCGATGTCAATCACATTGAAGACGCGGGGTTTGCCCCGCGTGGCTCGGTGGCGTTCCAAACCTAAAACACTCGGGAGACAGAAAAGGTGTAATTAGCACGTTGGGGTTGACGGCGACGGAAGGTGACGGAAAAGAGGCGGTCCAAACTTTCCGTATCCGTGCAAGGGGCTCTATTCCCGAAGAAGTCCAGTCTGATCGGAACATTGCATTGCGGCACTGTCGCAGCTGCGTCGCAAACACTCCAGAATGCCATAATTATTAACTAGGCGGCAGGCTAGCAGACAGGCACACAGGTTGAGCCATCAATGCCCCTGAGGTTAGATAACATTTATACTTCAGCTGCCGACCACCAACTGGGGTCTACGCTAGCGTCCGAGGAAATTTGTCACCCAGCGGCAACTGAATATCAGCAGGAGCATAAGCTTCCTACAGAACGTTCTTTGCTTTACGAATACTGATAAAAAGAAACTTTGTTTCGAATGTCATTCGCCGGCAAAGTGTATGTCATCACTGGAGGTGCGAGCGGTATTGGCCTAGCAACCGCCAAGATACTATCCAGGCGAGGTGGCTATGTCTGCATCGGTGACATCGATCCTGTGGCGCTGAAGAAAGCCGAGGAGTATTTTGCAGACAGGTCGGTGCCTTTTACCGTTACAAATGTCAATGTCTCGAAACGGGACGAAGTAGAAAGCTGGATCAACGCAACAATGAAGAAGTTCGGACGACTAGATGGTGCAGCCAATGTAGCTGGCATCATTGGCAATGACCACGGCACCAAGCCCGTCACTTTGCTTGACGACAATGAATGGAACAAAATTATGGCAGTTAATCTCACAGGCTGCATGTACTGTTTGAGAGCAGAGCTCAATCACATGTCCGCAGGCGGCTCCATTGTCAACGTGGCATCGATCCACGGTACCAAAGGCAAGCGAGCTATGAATCTACTACCACCGCATACCCTTACCAATGCTAACTCATTATGAATAGGCATGGCAAACCATGGCGCCTATGCCGCCAGCAAACACGGCGTGATTGGCCTTACGCGCGTTGCGTCCAAAGAAAATGGCGCTGCGGAGATCCGCGTCAACGCCGTGGCTCCAGGTTCTGTCTATACGCCAATGATGCAGCAGTATTGGGACGAGATTGGAAGGCCAGTTGACGCTGCTTTTAATGATCCCTCAGCCTTCCAGCAACAATCAAGACCGGAGGAGGTTGCCAATATTATAACCTTCCTGCTGGGGCCAGAGAGCAGTTTCGTCAGTGGGAGTGTTTACTCGGTTGACGGAGCGTGGCTATAGTACAATTTATTGTGCTCGTCTGTGTTAGTGACTTAGTGTTCAAGTTGGTCACGAAGAGACTGAATAGATTTTTCTAATTTAAATCTTATGTTTATAAGCACAGACAAACCTAGCGCTGGTATACTACCAATCTAGCTGTCAGAAACGGGTGGTGTAGAAGGAAATGAAGAGGCCGGCACAGCTCGGTTCCCCTATGGCGGCGCGCGGCGAGGTCTCTATGTAGTCCCTGTGAATCAAGACTGTATAAAGATTGAGATGCTGGACTCGCATAGTAGTGGCGTCGCCGATGACTTTCACTAGACGAGTATAAATCCTTGGCACGCGGGTAGCGCAGACAGTTCTCTTTCTTCCGCTCTTCTGCAATCGTCATTCGGGGCCGGCGTCTTGGCGGTGATAATCTCGACCAATCTTGCCTTGGGCTCAGCCAGTTGCAAGAGATACAGGGCGCCTCAGGATCTACATTTCCCAGAACAAAATCCGTTCAAATGTTACATCGCACAGCTCGCCGTCACAACCTCCAGCGCGCATAAAACTTGGGGCTGAGGCATAAGTAAAGGGCAGATGCGGGCGGCCAGAGCAAAGCTGGAAGCTTTCCGGAAGTGGATGGGAATCGGACGGAAGCCAAGCACGGAAGTTGACGACGGAAGTGACGTAGAAACAATCACAGCTTTCCGTGGACCCTTGGTAGCTTAGCAGTATCCGTGTGTTTACCCGTGCCACACACCCAAAGGTGCTGTGGGTGCTCGACACCATACCCAAATCACCACTTTTTCGAAGGCGTTAAATATTCAACAATTTATTTGAAGCCCTAGAAAATTCAGATAAAGACAATTCGTATGTAGGTATATAGTCTATTAAATATTTTGTACAAGATTATTTTATTTTGTTTCATTTTATTTTGGCTTTTTTTTACTGTAACTTTTTGTCGGCCTACCAGGAGCCTACTCTGTACTACCATTGTACCTACCTACATTCGCATCGTTGAGGCCGGCAGGCTCCGAAGTCTCCTTCGCGGGCCTCAGTAATGCGTGATGAAAGAAAGAACCTGACAATACAACAAAAGCCTTCAAAATGCAGTTGGAAAAAGTCAGACATGACATAGATTTGTCTTATATAGAAATTTACAAACAACTTCAAAGCGCAAGCACGTGTTTTCCTCCGTCTACAAAGCCCCCGTTGCAGTCTCTGCGTCGCCGCTTGTTAAAACTCCAAATTCAGGTCTCGTGGGAGATGCTTGTCTTTGTACTCATTTTTCCACGTCCACCTTCTTGAACGTATCCATTTTTCAAACATCATCACATAAAGCCGTCAATAGCCCTGAAACTCCATGGCGGTATGTCCCAACTCCAGACTCGTACAAAGTCTTGTCCGCAAGTACTGACTCCAGCCGCTCGCAAACAAAAATCACAGCCAAGTATCGTAAGTCGTACAAAAAGAAAAAATCATTGAGGTGTCGGCCTCGCCACAGACGCCTGGCTAGGTTCCTCTGAGCTGAACCAACTCCCGCTCCTTTGCCGCGAGCATCGCCCTTATACTCTCAGTCTCCCGTTGCAGCGTTTCCTCCCGGTCGGTCCTGTAGCCCCCGTGTTCGCTGCTCCCGCTAAGCGTTGCGCCCTGGTGGCCATGATGACCGTCCCGTGAGGATGGATACGAGTTTGAGGTGCTGCCGGCCATACCAAGTCCAGGTGATCGCAACGGAGGCAGCTCATACTGCGACATGTTCTCGTTACGGCGAGCGTCCGTATCGTTTGCGGGGTTCAAAATGTCTTTAATGGACGAAACCCTCTTCGCACTGTCGTATCCTCCTTCTGCGCCTGCCACAGACTCCGTCTCCGTCGCTGAGAACGATCGTTTACGACTGCGGGACAGGAAAGATGCAGGCGACAATGACGACTGTCTCTCCGAGCCAGCAGTCATGGACGTCAGAGGCGGCAACTTGTTGCTGTCGCTGAGTGAGCCGCTAATGCTCCGAGACATGCCAGACGACTGATGGTACGCTGCAAGGTCGGACGCACGGGGAAGAGGCGAAGCCTGCTTCACTGGCTGGTCCGTGGCACGCGGTTCGGCTGGCAAGGGCTGATCGGTTTCGGGGCGGCGGCGCAAGCCCAGGTTGATGGAGCCGTCGTCGTTAATTGTGCCTCGCTCGGGCGTCTTTTCGGGGCTTGTCGAAATCATCCTCTCGGTATCCTCTTCGCCGTCTTCGTCTTGATTTGCAGGAATCACTCGCTTGCGCCGTTTGATTGTGGCCTTTTTCATGGTTACAGGTCGATGCACACCATGAAGTCGGTAGTAAAGTCCTAGATATTAATGTTAGTGTTTGTAGTAACTGAGTATAGCATTACGTTATTAGACATACCACATGCGTTGCAAATCATGTGGCCACTGCCGTCTCTTCTCCAAAGAGGAGTGATGGTAGTGCCACAATTTTGACAGGCGATAATCACAGCTGAGTCCTGTTGGTTCTGGTTCTGAGCCTGGCTCTGATTTTGGCTTTGGTTTTGGCTTTGGTTCTGGCTCTGGCTCTGGCTTTGAAGGGCGTTGACGTCGATGGGAGTCGGACCTTCGTGTACAGGCTCAGAATGGCCCTGGCATCCTCCTCCCTGTCTTTGCATCACATTAAGCTGGGCCAGTTTGGAGACACGGTTGTTATAAGCAGGGCAGCCGTTGCAGCCCTCTGCACCTCCGGTGCCATTACATCTTCCACCGCCAGGACATGTGCCGGACGGCGTCTTGTCGGCCGCGACATACGTTGCGCCAGTGAGGCTTGGTGCAGTCTTTTGCGAAGGATTGCTGGATTTGGGTGGCGTTGATCGAGGGGGTCCAGCCGAGACGACATTCGGGGGCTTTTTGAGGTTAGTAGGGCGAGCAGAATTTCTCGCTCTCAGGTAAAGGCCGCAGGCGTTGCAAATTGTTGCACCCTGTGGCGATCGTCGCCAAAGTGGTGTCTCGGTTGTGCCACAGTTACTGTTTTTTGAAATTAGCACGGGAACTATTCAGGCTGTAGCGTTCTTCCTTACCTGCACACTTGGCCCTGGCCAGAACTGGATCCGGCGGACTGCTTTTTCTTGCTTCCGCCCTTGCCGGACTTTGACGAGGCGCCATCGTCGTCGGGGCTGCCTCTCGAGCTGGGGCTGCGGCTGCCTTGCTTCACCTTGAGGTGATGGCTGCTGTCGTCGGGAGACATCCGGCTGTGCGTATTTGATTCATCACGGGGTTTCGACATCGGCCGCGATGGCAGTGCTGTGCGCACGGCACCGGGCTCGCGTTGATGAGACGACATGGATGTCACCGAGTTGGAGACGTCGGCCATGGATGACCTCTCGACTTGGCGGCTTGCACAGGCGTCGCGGTTAATGGGGCGGAACGACCCTGATCGATGATCTGATCTGTGTCGGGCTTGAATGGTGGCTATTGTCATAAGCGACGAATCCTAGGCATGGATGCCGATAAAGCGTCGTCGATGGTTGAAGGGGCAAGTCTGCGTGGTCGAAGGATGGTGGCAAAAGCCGGGGGGCAGCGATGCAGGCCGCTAGGCTAGTGGTTTGGGCCGTGGCGTCGTACTAAATGCAGGTTGACAGGTGTTGGCGTCGGCTGCAGGCACGCTCGCGGATGCAGAGCCCAGGGACGTGCGAGGCTTCTCTGACGGGGAGTCACCTGCGCAGGTAGGGAGAGCGGGTGAAGGGTGAGGGCCCAATGCTGAAATGGCGATGAGGGAGGCAAAAACACAGACAAAGGGCTTTGTCTCTGATTGAGGGCGTGACGTGCGGCAGTGCTGACAGGCAAATCCTTCACGAGGGGCAGAGCACAGTCGAGACAGGGTTGGCACCAGCGTTGGCAGAGCGCTACGGCAGACCCGGCAAATATGTGGCCGAAGGCGTGTGGCCCCGACGAAATGAGACAGCGGGCGCGTAGCCGGAAAGTTAGGTTTAGTAGAGTTGTTGGAGAGGAGCCTTACTGCGACCTTGTTTTGCTTGGCTGTTTGCACTGGACGCTGGGCGGTGAATCGTCTGACAATTGTGGCCAGATCAGAGACACTAAGGGGAGCTCGGTGATGCCGTCCGGGTGGTTTTCTCCGTCGAGGTCAGCGAGAAATGCAAATCAGAGTCGTCCAAAGACACTGCCGCACGCTATGTGTGCGCTAGATGGAGCCCGAGAACCGAGTGTCTGGTCTGTCACCACCAAGATCAAGGGTGATGAGAACGCTGAGGCGTCCGCTGTGGGGGGAGAGATTACGCTACGTGGATGCTGACGTCCGCTGTAGAGGCCCTACACTGACAAGTGATTACATTCGCCTCCCTGTCATTGGCTGTTTGCAGACGAGGTCACCACAGGGGCTTTCTTAGTTTAGCATCTTTATGCGCTAGGCTCCATTCGGCCTCGGAGATGGCTGTTATCAGTTGATCTTTGATCCGAGCCCGGCTTACCTAATTTTTCTGGCCAACGCTGCCACTCGGTACTTACCCAGCCGTCACTCTCGGGTTTTACCCGGTGGAGTGCACCACAGCGAAGCCACACCAGTGCCAGTGCGTGTGGTCATCCAGCGCGTCTTGTCGCGACTGTGCTCAACAGCGTCAGCCAACCGCCAACCGCCGTGCTCACGAAGCGGCTTTACAGCCCCCTCAATTAGCCTCGTTCGAAGACTATATGCGCTAGAAACCGAAAGCCACATTGCATCATGTCTTCCGATATCGAATCTCCCAAAAGGGAGCCGACACCCACAATTGCGAGCTCGCTTCCCTCCATCCCGCAAAAGCGTGCCATCGACGAGGTGCACAGTCCTGCTGTGCCTTCGCCCCTCAATCCTGATGGCAGGCCTACCGATGCCCAACCGCAGGCTGATGATGCCTCGCAAGCACAGCGTGCAAAGACCTCGCGGGTCAAGAAAGACTCCCAGAAGAAACGCGAAGCAAAGGGCGGCGACAGCGCCCCTGCAACGCCAGATCCCAAATCGGACAATACACTGCAGCAAAGCGAAAACAGCCCGCTACGCTACAAGCTTGCGCCTCCAAAGCCGTCAGACTTTGACGCACCACGGGGCCCCGTCATGAGCTCACATCACGAGACCCAGGGTGCCGATGGCAAGACGACCGAGTTCTTCGAGACCTCGGACCAGTAAGCATGCCTCGCTGCCCCAATTACATCCCAATTGCGCCCCCATCTGACTTTACTCTAGTGTGTCGAACAAGAAGAACTTCCGATATACGCATTGCATCGCCGATCCTCTCTTTCCTTCCATGATATACTATCGCCAGACCGAGCCCGAGCCGTACGGCCCCCGATTCAGCTTCGAGGACGCGGCGACGCACGTCTTCTTTGACGAGACGGCGCGCCAAGTCACCACAGATAAGGGCTTTCGACTAGCACGAGCCAACGTTGCCGTGCGCGAGGGGCGGTGGTACTGGGAATGCAAAATCACACAGGGAGTTCGCCCTCCCAAGGCAGGCGAGACCAAGCCCGAGGGCGGCAGACATGTGCGCATGGGTTGGGCCAGGCGTGAAGCGTCCCTGGATGCGCCCGTTGGGTTCGATGCATACAGCTACGGCATACGCGACGTCGCTGGAGAAAAGGTGCACATGTCTCGCCCAAAGGAGTTCTTCCCAGCTGGCGAGGGCATTCGGGAGGGAGATGTGGTAGGATTGGAGATCCAGTTGCCCTCTGAGCATTTACATCGGAAGATTATGGCTGGGCAATACCACCCGGCTGTAGATGCCGAAGATAAACCAGCTCCGGATACAGCCGAAGGAGCCAACATTGTGCGCGATAGGGTACCCATCCGCTTCAAGGCGCACACGTATTTCGAAAAGATTGAGTACCACACCATGCGCGAACTCGAGGACCTGATGAACCCAGCGCCATCAACGGCCAGCAGCGCCTCCTCGAAGCCTCCGAACCCGAGCCATCCCACACCGGCGCTGCGAACCCTCCCCAACTCATACATCAAAATATACAAAAACGGAGTCCTAATGGGCACCGCATTCGAGGACCTACTAGGCTTCCTGCCGCCAGCCTCCCGGCCAATGCCGCAGGTCGGAGCCCGAGAAGGCTGCGACGACGGCATGCTCGGCTACTATCCCGCCATCAGCGTGTTTCGCGGCGGCGCGGCCGAAGTCAACTTTGGCCCCGACTTTTGGTACCCGCCGCCGGGATACACCGCTCCAAACGACGAGATTGACGTGCTCCCGACGGGAGACACGGAGTCGAAACCGATACGTGCGGTGTCATCGCGATACCAAGAGCAGATTGCGGAGGACATCGTGTACGATATTATTGACGAGGTGGACTTTTGGATGCAAGATGGAAGCAGCTCTTCGGGCGTAGCGGGAGGAAACGCAAAGGCCGAGACGGTACCCATGGCGGCACCTGGCCAGGAAGAAATCAAGGAGCTGGTTCAGGAAGATTAGATGGTTGGCATTTTACGCATAAAGATAATGGTTCTCGCCAGGTCCGGCTTGAGTACAGAATACAGCATGATACCCTACTACACTTGATCCAATTGCTGGCCTTTGCGGGCCACTTCGTTGAACGTGAACTATGCATTAAACACATAAATTATACTATTTCTAAAGCATATAAATAAATGTACCCATAATCATTACGTCGTCTCGTGGCGTTCTTGTTCTTTAATTCTTCACCATGATGTTCATTTACGGCCCGTTTCCACAGCTGGATCCCTCTCTTCCTCCGGAGGCGTAACCTCGGTGCTGGGAGCTTTCAGCATAGGGTCATCAGGTAGTTCTTCGACACGATCCTCGCCGTCGAGGGCAGATTCGGTTCTCTCGCGGTCGAGGCGCGTCTCACGTCCTCTCTTGTGGCAATACCAGAGGACGAACAAAAGAACTAGACAGAACCCACAGTCAGTACATGCTCTCTTTTCTACTCCCCAAGCAACTGCTCAATGAGGGGGTTAAACTTACGCGATAGTGCAACGCTCCAGAGTACATTCATGCCCAAGAACGCAGGCCAGCGAGTCTTGAGCGCCTCAACAATGGCACGTAGCATGGCCACAATAGCACCGGGCTTGGTTACCAACTCCATAATGTTGTTGGGTAGGAAGACCTTCTTGGCCGTTCCCTTCATTCCGTCCTTGGAGTCGGCCTTGATACCCTGGCTTGCAGCGGCGGCAGCCAGAATTTCTGGTCCGAGACTACTCGTGACCTTTTCTGGGAGCTGGGTAACGAGCTTCTTGAGAGACGAGGGAAGCTTATCAAAGCCCTTGGCAATGGTGCCATCGCGGTCCTCGACCAGCTTGGCCAGATCATCGTACGCGGTCGGAACACCATTGACAAGGTCCTTGAATACCTGCGTGAACTTTTTCAAGACGGCAGATGACTCGTTGGACACGGAAACGACCTTGTTATTCTTGGCCGAGAGGTTGAGGCGGTCGAGAACGCGGCTGAGGTCGTTTTCCTCGCGCTCGGCTTCGTGGGCACCCACGTCGCTGTCGGGCTTGAGTCCCGTATCGGTGTCGGACTTTTTGTGTCGCTTGAAGAAGATGGAGAGTCGGTTCGGCTGCTTCTCTGACTTTTCGGCGTCCTTGGTCGCCGTTGCGCTCTTTGCCTTTGCGTCTGCGGACGACGAAGACGCAGCTTCGGTGTCCGACGGCCAGTCGAGGTCTGCGACATTTACGCGAGGGGGCAGAGGCGGCGCTGGCTCGTCATCGTCGCCGCCGTCGTTGGAAAGGAGATCCTCGATGAAGCGCTCATCGTCGGGGTGCAAGACCGGGTCTCTGGGCGTCTCTGTTCCGCTGGCGGGAGCTTTGCGCTTCAGATCACCATTGTTGTATCCAAGCTTGGCAACGTCGGGCCCGTCGCTGGATGCTTGCGCCTCCTGCTTAGCGGACTCTACGGCTTCCTCCTTGGTCTTTTTCTCCGCCTTGTGCTTCTTGATCTTCTTGTAGGCAAAGAACTCCAACATTGTGTCGTGCGCGTCTGTCGTGAACGGTGTGGCGTAGCTTAGTTGACGAGAGGCAGCGCCGTTGGACTGCCGTGATAACGAAGTGGGCTTCGCGATATGGTAGCTGCTGCGAATGCGCCTAGATGATGATGGTTTGGAAGGAAATGAGCGACGAGCAGGACAGAAGCAGGTTTTAGTTTTTGTCCAGTTTTTCTGTTCTTGGTTTTCAGCGTAGCTGCCATGTGAGAGGCCGCCTCTAGCCAAGGAAGCTGCAGGTGCCGCCACAGTACACCGCCACCCAAGATCGGCACCGGTCCACTGCTAGTTCGGCAATGATGTAAGAGCGTCAACGGGTCTAACCGAAGCCGGGGCTAATCCACCTAGGCAGGTTGCTTATGATATCTATTTCTGTGATGCTATTCCATGTTCTTACATGCTCAATGAGCCAGAAAATAAGTCGTAGAATTACCATCGTGGAATATGGGTTGGCATGACCACATCAGGTCTGGTTTGAGTGACGCTACTACCAGCACCCTAGTCACCAAACGGGGGCATCCGCTTCCCCCAGACTTGGCAACTCGCATACTCGTAGCTGACCCTCGCCGTATGTAATCAGAGCTAGAGGGCGCTGCGCTTCGGATCAGCCCCGGGACAGCGGTACTGAGTGGTCGCCGTTGAGGCCGTAAGGCCAACTTCTTCGCGGTTTCAGGATGATTTGAATTCCGCGTCTTCTAAGAGGGTATTTCCACTGCCAGTCATCCCACCCATTTGAGCTCTTGGGGTCTTGGGCCTATCGCGATAATGTTTTGTCCACGACTGTCATTGGCTCGAGTTTCATTGAATGCTCTAAGCGTACATATTCGTCCATCGGACTTTATACAGGGCAAACTGGTGCAGATCGGGGTAAACGCTGTGAGGCGACGCCGATGCATATCAGGCACGGCAACAACACGAAAGCCAACATCTACGACTTATAAAGGCGACAATAATGAAGGCGACACGGCCGAACACGAGCATGAATCTTTCGATAAAACCTTCTTCAAAGCATTGGACGCCGTGTTACTTAAACATGATGGCAAGTCGCTATCGGCCGACCAAGCCAGTCGCATCAATGTCGAGGTAGCAGCTCTATCCCGACAGCTCACGCAACCGAACGATCCTGCGCCGCGCACGTACAACATTGACTTCTTGTCAAGTATAGTTGCACCTTATAGGATATTAAAGGCGGACGGCCGCCCCGTCGCCGACATCACGCGCCTGCTCCTCGCAGCCATGGAGACTGCGACTACACCTATGACGGAAAAGATTCGCTACAACTTGGACAATGTACAGGACCCATTCACCGTGCTAGTGGATGGGTCCAGGGAAAAAGAAGAGCACTTTTACCTGGAGCCGGATTTTATACATCAAAGGGCTCGGGACGAGTCTGGGTCGTACCATGTCGAGATTCGCAAATGCTGGTACATGGATACTCTGGCGAAACTGGATGCCTCCGAGATTGGCCCTGTGTTTTGTACGTTTGACAAGGCATGGTATAGTGCAATCGACCCAAAGAGGCATGCGTTCAAATTTGCCCGGCCGACTACGATTGCAGCTGGGTTTGATCGCTGTCGCTTCAACTTTGATCGGGTGCCTTCGAAAGACAAAACACAGTCCACATGACGCCAACTGGCTTCCTGGGAAGCTTTGTATACTACTTCATAATTTGACATCCCCCCTTAATAAAAATTACGACACATTGATGCACATAACAATTCTACTTTTATTTAAAAGGGTATCATCAATCATATAGTATGCACGTACTGGTTACGTCAAGGTTGCCCCTCTGTATCTTCCTCCTCTTCGTCCATGGCCTGCTCCCGAACAATATCATCTGCCAGCGTGCTTCTCCGGCCGCCGCTCTGTCGCTTCCCTCGCTGGTAGGCATCAGTCATTGTGACGGCCCGCTCGCCAACATAGAGTGGCTGTTCCCATTCCCGCGAGCACTGGGGGCAGTTCTTGCTCCGCCTGGCTCTCCAGAATGCATCCTGGCATATGTCGTGGATGCGGAATATGCAGTCCGGATCGGCGCATCTCAGTCCCACAGTGACAATTTCCTTACAGGCTTCGCAAAACTTGACCCGCTGCCACTCGTCCTTTTCGGCGTCGGGGTCGTTGAACGTTCCCGTCAGCCACGGCCGCAGCTCCAGCAGGGCCCTGGGCGTTAGGGAGTAGAAGCCTTCGCGGCTCTTTTCGAACCATCCTCCATCTACCAGGCTGCCGAGTGTGGTTTCCACCTCGCTGTGTTTCAGGCCCTTGTCGGTAGCGGGCTGCGATGAGGGCATGGCCTCGTCCTGCGCAAGACTCTCCCGCCGCGGCGGTCGAGCAAGCTTGATGGCTTGCATGTCTGTGACTGCGACAACTTCCATGCGCGGCGTATTGTACTTGTCAAACATGGCCTCGAGCACCCTCTTGATAAAGGACAGCTCGTCGTGGTTATATATCGTCGCCAGTTGCGTTTGCGGGTCGGAGGCCGTGTTGACAAAGGCGTAGATTCGTTCCTTTGTGGTCTGGTGCACTGTGCTGCGAATCTCGTAGTCGAACATGGAAGCGGCTTCTCCAGCTGCGCCGAGGTATATTTCAAACGTGGACTCTGTTATTTGCTCGGGGCGCACCTCCTCGCCGTCGTTTTCGGCGTTCAAAATGGCTGCGAGGATGGATTGGGATTCGTGAAACGTCATGGCGCCTCTCGCCAGCATGGCTTGGAGGAACGCCCGATTGCGATCTCCATACTGGCCATCTAGCATTCCCTCCATCGTGGCGGACTTTTCACAGTAATTGTATCGCTGTTGAAAGGGCAATTGTCCCCGCAGAGTTGGCGAAACTAAATCGCTAGGTCCGTTGGAGGGGCATTCGCGTTTCGCTTAACGCGTCGTCTGTGGCTGTGACTGTGGCGTGAGCTTCAATGTTGTGGATGGAAGCAACATACAAGCTGAGTCGGCTCAGGGCGATATTATGATGCGAGATTAACATAGTCTTTGAGGAGAGTAATTCGTTTATTCTGGGTTCCTTTAATGTGTGTATTCTCCTTTCGGGAGATATTTGGTCATTAAGCCGCCCAAGAACACGGCATGCCATCAAAGAAGGGTGGCAAACGCATAGAAGCGAGAGGTATGCATGAGCTTTAGAACACCAGTAACTTAACTACAAACGCCAAATCCCATGACATATATGAATAGAATTCACTTAATTCGAATATAATTAACTCGTAAAAGTCCATTTTCTCACCTACAAGCCAACCACGAGACCCTCAGACACGCAATGTAAATCGATGTGGCTTACAGGGTAGCCCGACCAATGCTGACTCATCCTTAACGTACAGTCGACTGAGGCCAACTTCACCCAAATCTTAACTCTTTGCTTCAAAGTAATTAACAACACCAGCAAGCGCGAACAGTCCTCATATATACCCAATCTTTTTGCCGAGGGTGGATACGGGTCATAAGACGCGTAGCGGTGCCATAATAGTCGTATATGGCGGAGTCGCTGTTGCATTAACTCGGTAGTCGACATAGCGGAACGGCTAGGAAGGCTGGGACAGGCATCGCGGACAGGCAAGTCAGGAAGGCTCTCCTGAGAGAGAGACACCGCAAAGCCAGATATACAGCACATGCGACGCGTATAGAAGAACGCACCATGGCGGACACAAAGGAGTTTGACGTTGTCCGCATAGCGAGAAGTGATGGGGCGGATACTGGACCTGGGTACTGGCCGACGACAGCAAGTACGGCCAAAAAGGCGACCAAGGACGCCGCACCAGAGAAGGCACCTCGCGCAAAGCCCCAGATGACACGGCTACCCGAAGATGACCCAAGATATGTTGAATGGCGAGTGAAGCTCGGCATGCTACTAAAGCAGGAACTGGCTCCCGCGCCAGACGGTAAGACCACAGAGCATCTCAAACAGCACCGCTGGCCACTAACGTATGCAATCAGAGGGAAACGCGTGGTATGTTCAGTTTCCACGAGGGTACTGGCTGTACGAGAAATCCAAGCATCTATGGGTCTCTGGATATCCCATCAAGGCCAAGCTCTTCAAGAGCCCGCAGGAGTTTGCCGCCCACATCATTTGGCTCCTCTCGTCATCACAAGAGTACAGAGACTGCTGCTGCGTACACTGCAATAACGCTAGCGCTGCAAAGCTGGCGCCGTCATTAGACGACACAGGCATGAGCACACCGACCTTGCCACCGTCGAAGCCTGAAAAGCCAACACCGAAAGTCACACCCGTTCCCTTGCCCACGATACCGGGCCAAACACCGCCAGCGAGGCAATCTGCGCCAGCCAATCCGCCAGCCTCACAACCACAGAGCGCGCCACCACAGCAAGCAGCAAGCTCACAAGCACAGGCGGCTGCACAGCAACAACAGTCTGTGGGATGGGCACTGCAATCACCAATGGTGTTTCGGTCCGGAGAGCTGGTATGGTACCAAAATGGCAGTACATGGCGCCTGGGCGTCATTGGGGCGCAGCACGCTGGCAACAACGAAGTCGTACCCCTTGGTTTTGGGATGGTAATACAGCCAAACGTCACCAAGAGCGATGCGGACATGCGGCCATTCCAGGCGTTTAGTGTGCCTCCCGTGACTATCCCGGAGCTGAACGACAAGGTGTTTGACGAGGTACCATGGGAGCTTACGTTCCGCGGCAATGTCAACGACGCTGCCAAACGAGACCTGCTACTTCTGGATGCGTCCAAGCTGGCAGCATCCAAGATTGACTACTCGTATTCGCTGTGGTCGCCAATATCGGAAGACCCTCAGGCAAGGTCAATCACGTACTACGGCTGTTTCATGGGCGCAGAGCGCGTCGAGATCGGCGACTGTCTGCGAATCAGGCAGCTACCAACCGAGCTAAACATTGCGGCAGAGCATCCCATCATGGGCCTGCGATTCATTTTCACGTCCAAAGACTATCCCGGGGCGCTCTTCTTCCACGGCCACATATACAAACAGGCAGAGCCAGGCACCGACCCTGCCGCCATGGTGCCCGAGGACCAGCTGCCGATTCCGCTGCGAGACGAGTCGAGCTGGCGCAACCAGGTGAGCGGCAGCCCGACGAAGCGCCACGGCTGGATCCTGCTGCGAGAAAACACGGTGCTCAAGGAGCATTCTATCCGCGGGCGGTTCTACCCGTCGCATCGCCTCATGCCCATCCTCAACCCGGCGGGCTTCCAGGCAGCCCTCGCGCAGGGCCAAGTCGACGATCAGTACCCGTACCTCAACAGCCGCATGGACGGCGCAGGGCGATATGTCGGGCGGCGACAGAATCGTATCGACACGGCGGGGGCGAGCATTCCCCAAGGTATGAGGTTAGTTTTTGAGCCACATATTCGTGAGGAAGGGTACGGGGGAGGAGAAGCTGGAGCTGCACCAGCCCCGCAACAGCAGTGACATCGCGATGAGGCCAACAAAAAGACAAATCATATTAAAACTTGAAAAAATAACAACAGAGGGCTGCCTAGCTTTCTTTCCTCAGTTCTCCCTAAAATAACCTACCCCGTCTTACGGCGTGTATGTAATGTAATGCTTGCTTGGGTCAGCCGCGTTGTTGTCACACGCCGTTGCGTGCATGCTTAGAATAGGAAGCCGTAGCACACTTTGCAAAGAAATGAGAGAACAAAAATGCATCGCGAAGTATATCGAAATCAAAAAGTGAGAGCGACCCCTTTATTTTTCGGGGAGACAAGTACTACGCACGCATGGCGTGTACATGCAAGTATAGCAGGGACAAGTATAGCAGGGACAAGGGGGCTGGCTTTCTTTGGGCTGCCCGGCGGTTTTCGGATAACCGCAATGTTTCGGGCGGCGGGGCCTTCGACGTGCGTCTTGTTCAGCAGTCTACCCAGCGAACTACCCAGCGAACCATTTCAAATTATATTCCCTGCAGGTAACAAATTACAGCCCATCGAAGGTAGGACAAATCGAGTAATAATTCGCCCTTCCACGTGTTTAGGCGTGAGTCGGCTTGGGAGGTCTCAGTCTTATTACCGAGTTTAGCAGTCTCCCGCCAGCCTTCGGTGTGTTACGGATTCGTTTGTTCTCTCGTCATCGTCGGGGGCATACGCCGTCATTTTACGAGGCGTACAAAAAAGCTGACACGATAAAATGAAACGAGTCATTTTATCTCTTTGGTCGGCGTGGAGAATGTTTGACAATGGGAAGATGCCGCACGTGGTTTACGTCGTGTGTGTAGCCAGGGGGGTTTTCGGGAGACTCGAGCTAATGCAATGTAAATCCTGCCAAATAAGGCCCAGGATCCCTGAGTGTTTACGACGTCTTTTCTCATGGTGAGATACGGTTTTTGGATGCAGCATGTGCTGTTCGCGGTAGAGGGCTTATGGCGTTGAGAAGGAAGGGTGGTTTGAATATCCAGTTGTATTTTTCTGTATATCTGTCTAGTTGTGTACCGTTGTCCTAAGTATGAATATTTTGAGTAAGGAAAAATAATATATGAAGAATATACAAAAAATCATAATGTACTCCAGTAAAAAGGAATGAATTTGCTTCAAATTATGAAGCCTTTTCATAGCATAAATCTTTGCGTAAGTCATAGCCATGAGGGATTCGTAGATAAAATGAATCTCGTGGGCATTGCAAGGTGAAAGCTACCTTATGGCCGAGACAAATTTTGGCCAAGGTGTGATATGATAGCACTTTTATTGACCGCATGGAACGTTTTGGTCGGTGCCGTCTTCCTCTTCACCATCATCATCTTCTTCCTCTCTTCCTTCTTCGTCGCCGGGGTCATTTACTTTAAGGGCATCAAGCTTGGCTTGAATCATTTTCAGCACCTCTGGATCGTGGCGTTCGACTGCTCTTGGTTGTGCTCGGAGGGAATAATGCGACTTTTCGCGGCCGCATCTTGTGCACACCGTACCGTCTTCTGCGCCGGCTGGGTAGAGAGTCATGCAGCGGTCACATTCGTAATAAGGAACGCTGTTGGGGCCAAACTCGTCGCCAGGATAACCAAAGGGGTACTTTTCCTTGTTTTCCCTGAGAGTAGCTGTATTAGAACAAATATACTGTAGGTATTGGATGATTGGAGCAGGCTATCCGAAACTTACGGCTCTCGTGGGCAGTCGGTGCAGCGAATGTGACCGCACTTTTGACACGTCTTGCTTATCTGAGAAAATTGAGTGTGACACTCGTGGCAAGATCTCCTCACACGTCGTCGGGGTTTCTTGAGGATCAAATCCTGCCCGCCAGTCTTGCTTGGTCGAGTGAGTAGGATACCAGCATCTGTCCAGTTGTAATCTGGAATCATAAGGCCCTCATCCTCGTCTGGGAAGCCAGCTGGAAGATTGTTGTCAACACTTGGGCGTTCATGCTCTGGGGGAAATCGAGAACATTTTGTGCATCGAGCATGGTCACAGTTGGGGCAAATTGTGAAAGAAGCAAAGGCGGTCGCGCAACGATGACAGGTCCAACGAGCCCTCATGCAGATGGGTTTGTCCGTTCGGAGAACGGTCTCATCTACTTCCTCCAGGCGCCATTCCCAGGTAGAGATTCGCAAACCAAATCGATTCGAAAGTTTCTTGGCACGCTCCTCGAGGAGTTTGGCTTTGCTAACTCTTTGGACTGCGTCAGTTCCCTCGCGTGGCGATGCAATTGCATTGTGTCCACTAGCCACGACGGAGTGCTTCATCTTGATTCCTTTGTCGTTGTCGTTTTGTGTGGAAAGCAGAACGGTGATTTGTATGTAAGCCCGGAGATAGTAGCCGCGCCACCATGGGGCCAGCGGGCTTGCACGTTCTTGTACTTGGGCTAATGCAGATGCACTCTTCCAGTCGCAGGCGTATTTGCAGTCGCCGTGAGTGCGTGACAAAACCGGACCCAGCTGTACGGTACCGATTATGCAGGTAGCCTCACGGTGTGGCTCGCAGTCTTGCGAGAGTTTTAGAGGTACACGTTGGACAATGAGTGCTTCCGAAGGACGAAGAGATATGTCTCGGAGATGGGGGAAAGGTATCTGGTGTCGTCTTGTTTCCAATCTGTGGTCAAGGGTGGCGTGGCCCAAAGGTCAGCATGTAGTTGCGGCGGTGCTCGCTCTTATGGACTATGCTAGTCTTTGTTTGTAGCATGGGTTATGGGGGTGGGGGTTGAAAGAGACAAGAGGGTAGAGATTATAAGAGATTGCGGAGCTCGCGGAAGTCCAGTACCTGATTATCCGTAAAGAGCTTTGAGGAGAGAGACGGTATGTTCCCACGAATGCAGGCGTGTACGCAATGGGACACACCCTCGCCGTCGCTCCAGTTGGGACGTATACGATGCAGGGAGGCAGGAGTAAGATTTATGTTAACTAGCTGAAGAACAAGAAACGAGCCAGCCGCTGGCGAGTGGTCGAAAAAGACTCAGAATAGAGAGCACTCGGCGAGATGGCGACGATGCCGTAGCGTTTTGCTTTTTCCCGTTTGCCCCAATAAGCAAGGTCACCTCGACGGCAGGTGTTAGTGGCCGAGGGGCGAGGGTGGGAACGTAGGAGTGCGGGCGAATAGAGGGTCCCCCCCAGGGTGTGTTGGCGGCAGGGGGTGTGGGTGGGTTTGCTGGCGCAGCGTCGTACTATGTAGTTGGGTTGGGCCGCCGTCATGGCACCGACCGTAGGCCATCTTGCCTCTTCCTTCCTGACTTCGCTTTTATTAATCGGCAGCAGTGGGAATAGTAGCAGTACCTACTACATGCCCCGTACATTTAGTTCGAGAGACACCAGCAATACGTCTTGATGGACCAGCTCGAAAGTGTTCGAGTCCTGACAAGTACAGGCACCCCCCGTCGATCTCGGATGTACTGTAGCATAAAACAAGATACTCTCAGCGCGAAAACAGGGCGCGCCAGAACAAAGGAGATGGAACAAGCTGAACTAGAGCCGTGGGGCTTGCCCGGCCTGAACCACTTAAAGTCCGTTCCCATCTGCTGGGTCGTCGCGGTAGTCGTACAGATAGATGGGCGACTTGTAGTAGCACACCACCCACGCCGGAGTTTGAATGTCCGCGCATCTGCACGCCGCTGGAGACGTGCCAATCCTGATAGGACAGTTTGGAACAATGACCGGTCCCACGTACTGTGCCTTCTTGCAGAGTAAACAGCCCTTGCTGGTGGGCAGGATCCATCACAAGCGTTGGCCGGGTTCCACCGCGGGATAACCAGACTGCCGGGAGGAGGTGTCGGGACCCTGGCCTTCAGTGCCGTCATCAAGCAGGGCTTTTGCGGACAAAACATGGCCGCTCTTTGTTTTACGAGTCGTCGTACAGTCGTGCTTGTAGCATCTCTGCCGATTGTACGTTAGCCCAGGGTACATATCACTATAGAGTCCTTTTTTCTGTGCCCTTCGTACCACCTTGTGCCGAGAAGTACTGCACCAATCATATTGGGACATTTGTTTGTAGACACTTTTTCTCGATTCGCTTAACTCGGTTGCGCTACCGAACTGGCTATTGCAATCTGTACCATAATAATAGGCAGGTCCAGCGGAAGTAAATGAAATGTTAGGGACGGGCAAACGCAGAGATAATATTAGGTAGTGTCAACTGGCGGGCAGCTGGCAACACCCCAGCGGCGTACGTACAAACGCACCTCACCAGCTGGCAGAAATTGGCTATGAATGGCTGACTGTAGATCAATATCAGTGCCCTGAGGCGAGAGATTTGATTTCTCTCTTTTTAGCCCCCTGTACCTACCAAGAGGAGCGTACTTCGTATCTCCCACAATGCCAGTCTCAGAGCCTTCCCCCTCCTCAGCAAACATGACGCTGTGCATAAGCTTCCCATGCGCGACTCTTACAATCACGTCTCTTACGCATCTCTTCTGCAGAGGGAAAGCCTTTTTACAATGTCCGCGGTTACCAGCGACTGTATCCATGGCTGGGTGTTGCACTGGCCAGACCTGCCGCCGGAGTCGCTCGCCGCCATGCAGGTCTCGTTGGTATCAGTCAGTCGCCGCTAAACGCGGCAGACAGGTTTATTCCCCCGCCGTGTCCTGCCTCGTCTTGCATGCTGCCACAGCCCTCGATCATATCGAGCAAGAAAAGTAGCCACATTGGACTGCCGCCTAGGACAATCCAATCCCAACCGGACGACCTACAGAGTGCCGTCTAGCCGCTCGCCGGCACCGTCGGGGCGCGACCCTTTACAAGGAGTACCGAGCACGGATTTCCTCCTGCACCTTGTCCAACGACACCCTGGACGCCATCTATGCATGTGCTGATGCCACTATGGTATGAACAGCAGCCCTCTCCGCTGCGGGCCCTGCAACGTCGGACCAGCCTTTGACTTTTCTGATATGTCAACTGCACTGGCTTACGACCTACCACGAGCCATGGTCGTGGCGCACCTGTCGTCCAGACCGTTGGGTGCAAGTGGAGGCTAAATGCGGACCATCCCTCCCGCCCGCACTAGTAACGGGGGATCGGGGCCTTCGCCACAAGGTGCTCATTCGTAGACGATGCATACAACGAATGAGCTGACCTCGGAGGCAGAATGGTCTTTTACAAATCATACTTCCACAGCAAGCTCTTTTACTCCGCCCTCCCATCGCGTACTCCCACCAACCATCGCTAGTGCAATATATGCGCCATCAATATCGTTCCTTAACCGACCCGGCAGTTTGGCTCGCTAGGGTCGCCCCAGAACAAAGATATGGTGGAGCTTCGACAGCACAAGCCTGAAGCTGGCGCCCACCACCTGTTGATCGTCCATGCTCTACAGACTACTTGTTGACGAAGGAGCAGCACCTTTGCCACTCTGATAGCATCTGGCAATCAATGGCAAATGAGCTGTATCACTTCTTATGTGAATTCTACCAAGTACAGGCCTTCCGAATTTCAAAGGCGAGGCGACAGAGGACATGGCAAACATCATGCTGAGCGACCACTGGTGATCTAGTGGCGCATACTCCGTACAGGCTCCTCAGTTCTCATTTCTCAAATACTGGATGCTCCCAGTCACATCTGCCATGCATCCCCTGCCATACGGCGAATGTGGCTGACGTGCATCAGAGAGGGAGGGGAAACTCGAGAGTAATTCCATATTATGCCCCGCCCCGGCATGCTGGGTTTCCAAATGGGCCTCTGCGGCCTGAGCGTGACAACGCATCAGACTGAGCTCGTGCCACTGCGACAGCATGCAGTATGTTACCGACTGTTCGGTACGTGGCACATGCGCCCTGCGCTACTTTCAAGACAAACTAGTACATACGTACCAGCATTCGGCTTTTGACAACTGGCATCAACTGGTCTCCTAAGGAGGAAGGCGTCCTCTAGTTCGGCTCCGTCTGTTCAGTACTGGGTGATCGACACGTTAGAGACACTTTGGCAGGCGCCGTATTTGCCTATTTATCGTTCCAGGCTGTGTAGAAGCTTCAGCATACCCAATGGGAGCTTTTCGTCCCTCCAGCCCTCATCAGCCCATGGCTGCATGTTGTATCCGCAAACTGCAGCCCGCGGGCCGGAAGCCAGCCAATATATCCACGCGCAGGCATCCATGTAAGCGGAATATTGTCACCGTCTACTCGCAACAGCCTGTCCCAGAAGTTAGGAGCCCCTCCCCCTGTACTATCCCTTCGGCGCCCAACCACCTGCATGAATAGCCTTTCCGCCTTCCAACCAGTCATCGCGCGCCATCTGTGCATCGGCTGAGGGCATGCGCGAGCGAACCAGCGGCGCCACACCCTCTATCCGTTCGGCCCAAACCACCGGGTCCAGGCGACGTAATTTCAATTTCAACCACCAAACAGTTTCTGACCGCTTTCCACCAGGGCAGCTGTTATGTACGACCGGGACCCCGTGAGCCCTTACCCGAACGCTGGGGGGGAGCAATTAGGAGAGGGGCGTGTGTGTGGAGGTCCCGACCCGGTGGCCTGGTTCGTGCTTAACACACCCCTGGAATCGCAAATGCTTGTCTCCTCGTTGTCGTCGGTGTCACCTCATGTCTCCCAAGGCAGGACAAATACTGACAAATACTGGGTGCCTAGAGAGGTGCATGTGCACTAGCTGCCTGAGGGCGCAGCTTGCTTACTCGTGCCTCAGCCATGCAGTTCTATCAATATTCTCCTGCATACGCGGAGAGAGATAACTTTCGAGCGCGTTTTCACGCTCACCACTTTTCCCGTTTGGGTGTTGAGATAGGCAGGTCGATAAGGCACGAGTTGCTTTTCATTTTTCATTAAATGTTTTGGCTATGCGCGTTACCATTTGTCAATGTACGTCGCCCAGAGTATGAGGCCAGTGGCTGGTCTGCAATCAGGGAATAAGGCTGCTGTAAAATCACTGTATGGCAATAGACGTCCATGTGAAACGCGAAATTCTCAGTAATATTATAATAGCAAGATAAACCATGACAAAAGTCAGGCACGACGTTGGATCAACGCCATCAAGAAGGGTAATAGTGCAGTACTAGTCTCGTAGTATCTAAGTCTAAGGGGCTCGAAACAAACCATCTGGTGAATCACCATCGTCTAGTTCCCTTTCCCTTTCCAACGCCTTCGCTGTCCAAAGGGGGAAACTCCTCGTGCATAATGGCCAACCCAGAGGCACTACCGCGCGGAGACGTAGCCGGAGACCCAACAGACTGCTCCTGCTGCATGCTGAGGCTCAAAGCGAGCGCAAGGTCCGTATCCTCCGACGAGGCTACCTGCTGTTTGGAGGACGACGCGCCAGCTGCAGCAGTCGAAACGGGGCGAGTAGGGGGAGACGACGAGTTTCCTCTTCTGCTCCTTTTGCCGGGCTTGGCCTTGTAGCGGATGGCAAACTCAAAGTCGTCGGAGCTGCTATTGCGGCGGGGAGACTGGCCGCGGTCATTGACGCCTTCGAGGAGCGAGAGCCTGATTGCCTGCTGGATTTGCTCCTCGTATTCGTCCTCGTCGTCCGTCGTTACGGAACGAAGATGCGGGCTTGATTCGACAAAGCTAGCCTCGGGGGTGGTTGCATCGGCGGTGCTTCCGCTTACAGACGACGCAGAGTCCATTCCAGTATCGACGGCAGAGTCACTTGCCCGCCGCTGCTCGTCTGCGTGGAAGGCTTCTTCCGAAACCATCTGCGCATAGTCCATGGCCTCCTGCTCGGTGAGGTCTCCCAAAGCGCCGACTCCAAAACGGTTACGGAGTCTTGTCTGCTCGCGCGCACGCTGCTCATTTTCATGACGCAGCTCAGCCTCCTCCTCGAGTATGTAGCCTGAGACGTTGCTCCCAAATCTACGACCGGCAAGACGGCTCTGACCTCCAGAGTGGCGGAGACGCCTCTTCCGGCCCGGAGCGTGCCCTTTTGAGCTGTAGGACCAGTATCTCATGAAGGCCCCAAACGCCATGACACCACGCAGGACTGTGGGGTCAGAGTCCAAGAAAATAGCTCCGACAGCGCTGTAGTGCTCCGCGTTGAGAGTCGGGTTCATGGCCATCATGTGGCGAGGCACCCTGCCATTCGACCTAGCATTCAGTGTACGAATCGGCTCCGATATGGATGCAAGAGGGTCCCACGCTTGGACAAGCCCATCGCTACCTCCGTGTACAAGATACAAAGATGACGCTGCGACGCATGAAATCTCGGGTGACTCGGTCTGAATCATGCGTGCCGGTCTAACAGGTTGCGAGTTGTGTCGTTCTCTTGCGTTCCATACGAGTACGGCACCGGTCTTGGTTCCCACAGCGAGAAAACGAGCTCGACGACCAGGAATCTCCTTCTTCTCTCGCTCGCCATCGGCATTGGCAGTAGCGATGCCTTCGTTGGCATTGTGCAGAGGGTCCTCACTCAGCGTCATGAGCGAGAAGGCAGAGTTATCCAGAGCACAAGCAGTCAAGATGGCAGCTTGATGGTCCTTAAGGCTAAACTCCAACGGCTGCCACTCATCTAGAGGTGCAGACAGCGCCTTTGGCGAGTATGGAGTTGGAGGTGGAGATCTCGGAGACTGTGGCTCAGGAGTCATTTCAACACCACGACCAAATACGGAGACTGGTGTCCGTGGTGTACGTGGTGTCGCTGCCCCAGAGTTCATCGTTGAGGGCCGGTCAGGAGCCACAGATCTAGTATATCGCGTGACTCGCGAGGGTTGGCCGTGGCCGCAATCAATGACGAATATGCCTTCTCCAGCGCCCTTTCCATCGTCGTGCGAAAAGTCAACCTCGAGCTTGCGACGCATGTCCCAGCCGAGGCAGACGTTGCGGAAGTGAGCAGGCTGGTGGCGCATGAATGCCTCGATTTCTCTGGCTTCAGCAACAATCTGCTGTTCGCTCAACTTCATGGCATTCGACGGCGTTCGCGGCGAGTATGTTCCCGTGATTGCATTCATGCCCAGCTCGTCCGGGCGCGCCGTGCGTCTGGTTGCCTCCACGAGATGCCAATACACCGTCCGACCTGCATGCCAGGCATTCGATACGGCACCGCCGCCCAGTGTTTGCTGCGCAACAGGCTTTGGAGTTTCTGTCAGATAGTATACTTCACCCAAGGCATTCAGGGCAACGGCCCATACCCTAGACGAGAGCTTGCGCCTGACGCTGTAGCTTTCGTCAACCTTGATAGATACGATAGGCACGCCAGGGCTCAAGACCCATCGAGCAGTCATATCCCCATGGACGAATCGCGGGCCGCTTGGATCAGATCCCAAAGAATACGCCGTAATAACGCCAAGGGTAGAGCCTACAAACATGCCGCACATTGACTGCGTAGTTGCAGGAACGGCAGAAGACTTAGCCATCCACACGCTGCTGATGGCTTCGGTTACCCGAGGGATTTTGGGGATGTCCGGTTTCAGCTCAGCCGTGTCCGGCTCCGCGCCTAGGTACCGGCCAACGATTTCATTTGAATCGCGGAAGTAAGCGCGGCCGCCTGGATAGCCTTCACCGGAGAGCACACCATAGACTTGGCTCACATCCATGACATTGTCGGTGGCAGCAGGGCCATCGCCAATGCCGTATGGTGCAAGGCCCGGCACAACTTCATCGATTTGGCCGCATGAGTGGGGATCTTTCAATCCCCAATGCTCAATCTTGCCAGTCGTCGGGTCGCTGACGGTTGCAACACCAAGAGTACTGGACCCTTGCAGGGCACGCGGAGGCTTCTTGCCATTTTCGAAGACGGCATGAACATTGGTAACGACCCACGGCAGCTTAGAGTTGTACGTCAGGACAGCACTCGACTTTTTACCAAGCTGGCTGGCACGGACGGATGACCCAATACCACCACTGCTGGTGTTGGGTCGCCCGCGCACAACGCTGCGGAGCAACCTGGTCCTGAAGACGTATTCGCTTCTCCATGTCGCTAGAGCCGTGAGCCTACCGAAGTAGCGAGTCTCAGAGCGGACGATGTCCGAGGACGGCTCGGACCACAAGTCGGCCGACGCCTTGAGAAATCGCTCGTCGAGGCTGGTGTGTCCTGGGAAGTAGCGCAAGAAGGCCAGGCGCCAAATGTGCGGCGTGGTGGCAAGCACGTAGAATCGTTTCGAGACGAGCGCAACGGCTCCGTGGGAGTCGGGGTGCAAGTGAGACAAGATGTGCGTCAAGATTTCTATCGAATCCAGTTAGACAATGTCCGGTTCCTCTTAGTCGCTGGGTGAGGGTCTGGAATTCTCAGGACAGTGAACTAACCATTGGGGATATCAGTCAGAAGTGTCCCTCCGGGTTCTCCCGGACGCTTAATGACTTTGAAGCCCAACGCCTGCTTGGGAGTAGGCGGGGTCAACGCATTCTCGTAGTCGACGATTCTCTGGCCAGGTACAGGATATCTAGCCTTGCTGTTATTGGAGCCTTTGCCACCTGCGCGATGATTCAGGCGACGCAGGCGCTCGTCGAGCTTGTCGACATCCACGGCGTCGACATCGACCGAGTCGCGGCGGACGGAGCGCGAGCACGACGAGGAGCCGCTGGAGGAGCCAGCGGAGCGAACACGGTGCAGGCCGTTGGGATCGTGTTGAGCAAAGCCATATTGAGAGGCGGGGTTGGAGGCAGTGTGGTTGACAGTAACGGGGTTCCTTTCTGAAGTCGCAGTGGTCTCTTGGGGCATATAGCTAATACGAAGGAGACGGGGGGCCGGGGTGGGTTTGACCGTGCGCTAGAGTCTCTGCACAGTCAGTTTCGTAGCGAGTCTTTTTGCAAAGAAAGAATTGAATGACTTTTCCTGCGGTGGAAAAGACACGGGCGTAGAGCGAGCGCGGAACGAGGTGAGGGAGGAAATTTTTTTGCTGTTTGCTGGCTGTGGCGATGGTGAGTCACTGTTGGAGAAGGAGGAGGAGGAGAGGAGCGAAAGTCGAACTGACGTTTTTGTTGCCTGAACGCGTCGGCCAATTTACTGGCAGTGGATGGGGCGACGCTAACTCCGGGCGGAAGTTTACGTGGTGAAGGCGCCCATTTGCCGGCAATGAGCCGAGCTTGGGGGCCGCCCAATGACGCAGGCTAATTGATGGGCAGCGTGTCATGGGGGCGGCTGGTGGTTGGCTCAACAAGCGCATGTCGCGAACAACAACAAACGCATCCATTCCCCGTGTCACGAGCGTCGCTTTGCATTCGCTGTGCACTGCAGCGTGACCTCACCTTGCATGCCATGGTTGACGCGGCTGTTGTTCGTGTTGCTGAATGGCTGCGATCGGGACACGACCTGAGTGTGATCGATGCGGCCCGCTCTCCGCGAGGATCGCATTGATTGCAACTTGTAGTGACCGCATCTCTGTGTGACACGTACTATGTATAAGGGACCTTCATTTATACGCGGTGCCAGTTTTTAGCATCATGTGGCACACTTTATGGGAGTCACTATAGTAGATGTTTAGATGCAATAGTTATGTCAAAGGACGTTGTTTCTATTAACCCATTTTCCATTCTTACCACCGCCACTATAAAAGCAAGTCCATAGCGGCAGGCGGCAGGAAAGAAACGCAACTAAATGTACATTGAACAGATATCAGTTCCAACAGGCCGAGCGCCAAGGTAACGAAACCCAGCTGGTTTCACCATATCTGTCCGAAAAGATATAAATGCTGCCCTATATAGTAATAGCCGCTGGGCGAAAGAACGGCACCGATTTGCCGCTCCTGTTCGCGAATCCCCCGGTGGCAAAGAAAAAAAAAAGTATATATCCAAAGAAGTGTCGTTCAATTAAGAAACAAAATCAAACCCAAGGAAAAAACAACAAAATCAGAAGAAAAAAAAAACATGTCTTGGAGCAAATCCTGTCTGTTCCGGTGTATCGTTATTTGCTTTAACCCAAAACCCAAGCGCCAATCGCAATGCAAAGACAAATGGCACCGACACGTCTGTCAGGCCGTATAGAAAACGCCGCATCTTCTTCTCCTTCTTCCTTGCTCGCCCCTGTTTCTTGAGGGTCAGCGTGGCCGTGGCCGTTGCCGCTCGGACTAATGGTCGTCACCACGTCGGCATTGAACGGGTAAGGCATGGTTGTCGTGGCCATGACAAGGCCCATAGGGCCGAGAGTGATGGTTTGGTCACCAATCACGACGGTACGCATATTCGCGCTAGGGCCAACCGCATAAGTCTTGCTGTTGATGACAAACATGGACGGTGGCAGCCTCGCAATGGTAGCTCCGCCCACGATTTCGTAGTCCGTTTCTGTTGCCTCTGCGGACGGCCCGCCAATGATTGAGCCGTGCACAGAAATGGCTGTCGGACCGATGATAACAGTGTCCCCGTTGACAGTTTTGTCGATTGCCGAAGCACTAGGTCCATATGTAACGGTTGTCGAGTGCAAGACCACCACACTCTTGCCAATAGCTGTCATCAGCTCGCCGCCAGCAATGACAGCGTTTGACAGCCCCGGTCTGCTAAAGGAGTAGGTTTCACCGTTTATGGTCACACTGTCAGGAGCAATCACGACTGGTAGGCCATTCACATTAGCAGTTGTCGCCGCAGTAGGTATGGCAAAGGTGCCGCCGCCGATAACGACGTTGGACGGCTGGACGGTAACGGGGAGACCGCCAACATGGGTTGGCGTCGGTTGCCCGTCTGGCGTCGGTCTGCTGATGGAGGCACCTTGGCCAATCACTGCCGTAGGCCCAATAGTGAAGACAGCGCCATTATCGACAGTGACCGTCGTTGTGTGGCCCGGTCCAAGATTTGAGTACGTGTAACGATTGATGATTACCGTATCACGCCCTGCACTGACGGTGATGGGCTCCTGATTTACACCCTGTGGCTCATTGCCGGCTGGGGGCTTGTGATCAATTTGTCCACCGGGCCAAACGGAACTGGTTCTAGTTGGCTTCGGATCCGGTGATGTCACGACGGCAGGATTTTTGTCCGTGATAATAGCCGTCGCGGTAGCTCCGACTAAGATTGGAATTGTAGGCCAAGTAGGAAAGCCGCCATACACGTAATCAATACTTGATGTATATACTTCATCCCCAGATTTCATCAGAATAAGAGAGCTGTCGATGGTAGAGATTGGCGTAAAACTCGGAACCATGGGATAAACTGTCGGATTGCAGTAGTCTGGCGTAACAATAGGCTCATACGGCAGCGTAAAGTTTGTTTGATTGCCATACACAGTGACAGTCGACGTATGCACAATGGAGAAGACGGTGAACGTCTTGTGCTTGGGCAAAGGTGTGCATGTCAGGCCGGTGACGGTAACGGTACTGCCGGGGCCTGCACAAACCGACGTGTTTGAAGACCCATCGCATGTAATTGTGGTGACAGCATAGCCTGGTGGCAAGGTCTTGTTCGCCGACGGCTGCATCTTGCGAGTAGACGTCGCCAGCGTAGATGGGAGGTGAGTACTAGACGCTGAAACATTTGATCCCGAAGACAGAGCTCGAGTTTGAGATGAGAACGCCGTTGAGTTGGAACGGGACAGTGTAGAGAAGGAGGACAAGGAAGATAAGGAGGATAAGAATGATGATGATGGCGTTGAGGAGGTAGAAGACAGCACGGATGAGGAAGATGTGCTAAGGGGCGTTGATGAGGATGACGCTAGCGACTGTGACTGCGGCGATGATGACGGTGTCGTAGGCGATGAGGTTTGTTCCGAGGTTGATGGTACCTGGGGAACCTGTGACGAGGACAGGTCTATACGGACATCCGATGTTGTAGTTGCCGACGTAGTTGTCGATGCAGGTGTCAACGAAGGCGGATGGACAATGGACGGCGGACTGACGGGTGGTATACTCGGTGGCTGTGCCAACTGTGAGTCCTGTGATGGTGGCTGTTGTTGGGAGTCTTGTGACGGTGATTGTTGCAAGTCTTGTGTCGGCGGTTGTGGTGAGTCCGGCTGAGGTAGTTGAGGAGATTGTGTTGTAGAGCCATTGGGCTTTCCAAAGGGTGCATCAACCTGGAGTTGCAGGACATCTGCATGGAAGATTCTGGTTAGTATCAACATATACGGGGACAGTCGCACAAGATCTTGAGACTGGTTACGGGTGTAGTTCCACCATACCTTTTCTTAGAAGAGCAGACGCCGGCATACACAGGGCTGCGCACCGCAGCAGAGCGATATCGACTCTCATCGTCGCTGATTGAAGTGGCCGCGTCGCACGCCTACGCAGCAGGCGAGCGGCAGGCTAAAAGAGCGAACCGACGATCAGGAGACGTTGTGCGAGGTTGTAAGTCGAGGGCGAGCGCCCGGGTCCAAGATATGATGCGCAACGATGGGGAGCATCAACGGCGGAGCGAGTGACTGTGTCGCAGGCAGGAACGCAACATGACGGGGCGTCGTACACGCTAGATGAATCGAAAAATCCTTGGCTCCGAGGCCTGGTTCTTTTGGCGATACGGTAGTACGGCAGAGACACCAAGAGGTCGAGTGGCCGGCCGGTTATTCACAGCGCGATATCGTCAAGTGCAGCGGCGGTCGACTGGCACGCTCGACGGGGTTCGGTACGGCTTCAGAGACAGTCGTGGTCGGCGATCGAGTAGCGAGAGCGAGAGTGAGACGCGAGGACAGCAGAAGCACGGCTAGTCTCAAGGAACATTCGCAATGGGCGCGACAGCAACCGCTACTGGAGAGACATGGGGTGGGGGAAGGATGAAAAAATAGGAACAAGAGGGAGCGGACGAAGAGGCGAGAAAACGTGGTGGTGCGGCTGTTGATGAGATTGTGTCTCTGGGTCTTCCGCCTAGCGGTCGGTCGGGGCGAGTCCTCCAGCCAAGGTGGGTGGTGGTGGGTGCTGGCTGGGGGTGCTGGCTGGGGGTGCTGGCTGGGGGTGCTGGCTGGGGGTGCTGGGGTAGGAGCCCAGTACGGAGTATTACATACGCACATCTGCCGCATGCCGCATGGTTCATGGTTACGGTAGTGAGCGGGGGCGGCCGCACCTACGACTACGAGTACTCTCTACCCAGTTTACACCAGAAAATTTGAGAGCGACCACCCACGCACGATACGGAGTACGCAGACAGAGGAGAGGCGGAGAGGGGGGAGACGGGGAGGGGTCCCAAGTTAGTGCATTGTGCGCTTCTCCTCCCTACAGGTAGGCGTCGACTAGAGGCCAAAGGCGCACCAGTCATCGCTCACCATGACCCAGTCCACAGCTCCCACTATTATGATGCCGCGGTACTATCGTAGTTTAGCTGCCCATCCCGGAGTCCACGTTTGCAATACTGGGCAGGACGACTGACTAGCGCACCGCCAAACCCGCACTCGTTACCCGCAACCCTCCAGAAGGCCCTGGGGCTGGGAACTGGGGCTGGACTCCGCCCGTCCCCCTCGACGGCGCCGCCGCCGCCATCGCCGCCATCAATTGGGCTTTTCCCAAGCACCAGAAGGAAAAGAACTGGGGGAGAAGCCTGGTGCGGCGTCTGGGTTCTGGGTGCGCCTCGTCTGCCACCGCTGTGGCCCTCTCCGTGCCTTGGCTTGGCTGGCCGCTGGGCTGGGGCTGGGCTGAGCTGGGCTCGCCGTTCGGTACTTGCTCTTCGCAACCAGATCCAATGGCCCCTTGGGCTGAGTCCCTGGCCGTCCGTGGGAATCGCGCAACGAAAGCACGATGGCGGCGGCCACGGGTCAGCAACTTTGGAATATCCAACAAAGCAGTCATGGGCCCGTAGTGTAATAGTCGGCTACTACCCAGGCAGGTTAGACGGCCGTGGAGTGTACGAGTGTTCGTATGGAGCAGGACAATGGGCTACAGTAAGAACGTTCTGCCTAACAAGAAACCTCCGTTCGCAGCTGACTATTTGGGACAAGGGCGGCGGGTCGCCAGAGCCAGAAGGGCAAGTCGCCAGAGCCAGACGAAGATCATGCGTGGAGATGGCCTCTGGGAAAGGTGGAGATTGGCGTTGGGCATGACCAAGCAGATGGATGCATGGGACATGACCTACGCTAGCACTGGTCTAGGGGCCCGCCGCCGCCGATGCCCACCGAATGGCCGGACGAGCCCAAACCTACACCTACCAAATGTGCATGGAAGCCCGCAGGCGACGAAGCCCTTTTGCTCGCTGACTGACCGGACCCCATCTGTTACGTGTTTGTGCCAATAGTTTGTTGCGGGTATGTACCCAGCAGCGAGGGCCACGATGAGCTCCGTACTCGTACTGTGATGAAGTATCCGAAGGGAACATCATGTCGTGCGGCTCAAGATCTGTGATACAGATGGACCAGCGTCGCACACTTTGTCGAGGACATGTGTGTTACATTGGCACAAACTGCTGACGTTGCCGCATATTCCACATAGACCTACCGCCGAGTTTCTCGCCGCGTTACATGCCGCCAACTCTGTATCAGACAATCTCAACGGCTGGCTACTAATACAGACAAGCTGCCGTGGTGCGCTTTCAACGCAATGCCAATGGCCGTCGGTCTAGTACCGTGCTCCATTCTTGTCAGCACCTATCCGGACTATCATGTCGCATCTCCCAAACATAGCGTCTTTCCTAGCCAAGCCAAGAGTCGGGAAGCTTCATTGGCTGATGAATCTCACGTTGTCGCACTTGTGAGGACTTTGGGCCGAAAAGCTTCATTTTGAGTTTTGCCCCAGACCACGCAAGGGTTCCTCTTGTCGACCCGGGCGCCGATCAGGAGTTCAGAGTGGCGCGGTAGCCGTTTGTGCCTCTCCTCGGTGCCCGTTGTGGTGCAGGGGACGGTTATTAGCCCAATGAACGGTGGATTTCACAATGCGGTGGCGTGGCGTGCGCTGTACCGCTAGAGCCAAGCTAACAGGCGCATCCTGCTCATTGTACGGAGTACCGTGGCGACAATGTACTCGTACGTAAGTAGTATGGAGCACTCGTACGTTTTGGCCTGCTCGTTGTTTAAATTCTAGGTGCAGTAGCGGGTTGGCAGATTTGAAGCTCAGACCAGGAAACATCTGGCCCATGCTCCTGGCACCGCTTTCCATTGTGGAATGAGGCTGGACACCATGTCAACCAGCCGTTTTCCCCATGACAGCTCAGGAACGGTATTGTGGCTGCGTCGAAAAAGGAAAATATGTGTATGCCCTTACATGGCCATATGCAGGCAAAACTGGTCGGCTACATGAGCCATCCATACAGTACGGTACTCGTACGAGTAGACGAATTGGCCCATTTGCCATGTGCCAGGTAGCTCCGGTACACGGTCCGCAGTTGATAATGGGATGCATGCAGCCCCGAAAAAACAAAAAGGCATTCCATCAACCGGACATGAGTTCCCAAACGGGCAACGCGTTCAAGGGACGCTGCAGGAAACGTATTTTTTTCTTGTTTTCACTTTTACTTTCAACAACGGCTTCGTCGCATATCAGAATAGTCGAAATGAAAGGAGAGTGTGCAACAACGGGTATGTCCTAAAAAAGGAACAATTAGAAACAAAGTGCAGGGCAAGACAATGAGACAAAAAAAGAAGTTGGGCTAACCAACTCTGTAGCGTCTGGAATGTTGAGTGGGTGATCAGTTTCTATCAAGCCTTGCAAAGGCATGTACGGAGTACATACGTAGCGTCTTTCCAGAGGACTCGGAGACGCTGTAAGAAACTTGCTCGATACTCTGTAATACTCTGTAATACTCTGTCCTCGTACTCCGTACGGAGTAGTGATACTGTAATTACCTGCGGCGAGTCATTTCGGTTGTCAAGGATCTCTACGGGTAGCGATCTCAGCAAGGACAGGGGTTCGTGGAAATTGGAGCCGTCTGCCGGTTGCGCGCAGCCTGATTGTGCGGTGCGGGATAGGCCTGGAATGCTTCCATGACAGCTGCAAAAATGCTCCGATGGAGGCAGGGCTCGGACCACACGGCAAGGAAAAGAACACAGGGGCTACGGAGGCAAAAAGCTCAGGATTACATACTCAAGACCACGGGCGCTCTGGAACCAAAAACGCCCAGGTCTCAGAATCATTCCAGTCGGTGGATCATGGCGTCCATCCTTTTTTGGTTCCGCTTCACAATGTCTCAGTGCCTTTCTGGTGACCAAGGGAGCTGGCCTGGGACAGACAGACACACACACACACACATGCAACGCACAAACGCAGCTCAAAACCTCCCTCGCAGTAAAAGGTGAAATTGGCGGCTGCAGGCAGGTTGTTGCCGGTCACAGTGGCGATGCGAGACATTTCCTTTTTCTTTGCTTTTGGCGGCCACCGTCCGGTACAACCTGCAACCACGGACAGGGTTTGGGCTAACGCAGGGAGAAAAGAAAGAATGACGGATGACGAAAACGGAGACGAGACAACTGCACCCGAGAAAGAAGCAAAAACTATGGACATTTTAAAATTGCAAAGGATGCACAAATCATCGGGATATAACCGGAGATATTGTACGTCCGTACAAAGTACAAGCAACCACATCGTGAATATACAGCACTGTACGGACGTACCTTTGCAAGCAGAGCATTTACTCGTACCAATCTGCCTACTCGTACGAGTACTCGTACTGGTGCTGCGGTACCTGCTTACTTCGTAGTCGGGTGGCGCGTCGCACAAGAGCCTGGGCTCGTGGCTGGTCCCGCGCCGTGGCAAGTACCGTTGGCTTTCCAAAAAGGCAGGTGCCGTGGCCGATTGTTCTTGGCGAGTGGCTCCTTCCTGCTTCCCCGCCGTTGTATGAAACCCCACGCCAACAAATGCGCATACTTGGTGCCACTTGTCACGATGCAGTGTTGGTACATACTTGCGAATATATTCACTGGATGCTTGAGTACCTATGTAAGCTGGTTTATGCTGGGGGTTGATACAATTACTCTGCTTGGCGGGGATTGCTCCAACGGATAGGAAGTATTCAAACAACGCGCAGACGCTAGCGGCATGGTGATACTCACCCTAGAACTTGCACATTCATCTACAATGTCCCAGGCCAATCTGTAGCCAATAGTATAAAGTACACCGTTGACGTAGTCAATCAAGCCATAGAACAGACCCAAGACCACTGCTTACCGCCAGCCAATATTCGCAGTCTTGGCTGCGACACGGCAGGGGGAAAGCCCAAGAATCATCAACTTGCTTATCCGACCTTCTTCTTTCGACCACCACCACGCCCACCGGCCCAGCGTGTCCTTCCACATCGAGGCAAGAGCTCACGACTCAAAACACCGAAGCCTCGGGGCAGTCTGGGGCGGGGGAAGGGACCAAAAAAAAAAAAAAAACCACTACCACTGCGTGCCACGCGCGCGTTTTTGGGGCCAGGGTAGTATGCAACGACCCCCTGCCAGAATACAGACCGTTGTCCTGCAGAGCGCTGATCGAAATCCATCTATCCTTGTGTAATTGCCATTACGGCATATTGTGCGCGTGGCAGCCTCTGGCGTTACGAGAGAGAAAAAAAAAAAAAGAAGAGCCGCAACATGGCCTATTACGAGTATATAATTGTGATGCAGACCGATGTCGTGATCGCGACGAGGCGTTTTTTAGCATGGACGATACGACGCATCGCTACACGAGAACTCTCCTATGGACGTAGAGGGAAGTATATACGGTACTGTGCGATACGGCAAAAGCGAGAGGTGCCAAGGGGCTTTCACACGCTTACAAGTACTGGTGGCGCGAGGTATACGAGGTCGGCGAGCAGATTCAAAAAAACAAGGCATCGCTTGTACTTAATCATGGTAAAGGTCACGTCCAAAGAGTACATCCGAACAGACGTCCGACCACTGTAACGGAAGCTAAAAGACATATGTAATGTCCATGGTCAATACAAGGTCGCATTTCTTGACATTCGCGACTCGCACCCTTGGCATCCGGCCCAGACTTGGCACGGTGTCTGCACAATGACCAAATGTGTACGGAGCACGGAGTAGATTGACGCATCTCAACCCCAGCTGAATTGACCACGAGCTATGACGTGACAGCCCTGTCGATGTCGCTCACCCCAAAAACCACTGACGAGTTTTGGCGCACTCGTGACTCTTGGGGATGCAACCATCGGGGTGCCTTGGGGGTTCGTTAGCGAGTGGTTGACGCTGGTGGAGGTGTGCTTTCGGTGGGCCCGACACATGGCCAGGCCCGTTTCATGGAGATTGAACCGCCCGCGCGGCAGCAGAGCGACTCGCACGTACAGCATGGATCGGCTCTATAGTACCTAGCCAGCGAGCGAGATGCGGGCTTACAGCAACGGTGCATTGTGCACCAGCAGCTGGACAATGCGCTGGGACGGGTGCATTGTCCAGGGCACTACGGGCACTAAAGAGGCTACGAGTTGATGTCCATCGCTCGTCAACGAATCTTGGCCACTTGCAACGTCCGTTGTCATCAATTTCGACAATGTCATGACGGCTACAACACTGAGCATCCACGAGTCACCCAAAATCTCGCCACGCAGGCGGAATTGATCAGCCGACGGACCGCACCAAGAGGCCGCATTCCAGTTGAAGCCACGGATGTGTCGCCTTTCCGGCGGGCTAAGGCGGTGGTTGCCCAACACACCCAGGCGACTCAAAACGACAATGAGCCGTTCGACGTCAACCTTGCGGACAGAGGGACGGGCTATGGCAGCCCCCCTATTGTTTGAGCCAAAAATATATACATCACCAGACTACGAGGAGTGCCCAGTGCCGAGTTGTACTAGAGGGTGCTAGAGTGTCTCGCTGGAGGGACACTGGAAAGCTGAAGGGGTTTACTGTACTCCGTACTCGTAGAGGGCATGTAGAGCGGGTTTTTGCTGATCAAGATCGCCACAAACAATGCGGATGGCGGTGCCGGGCTCCAGCTGATGAGAGCAAGCGGTACACGTAGTCTTGAAGATTGGGTGTGAATCCTTGCCATGGTCTGTAGTTGTAAACATGGCCGGGTAGCTGTTGTATCGTATAGATCGAATTGCGCTTGCAAGGCGCGATATTCGACGACGAGCATGTTGATGGCGCGTTTTGCTGCAAAGGCCCAGACCGAGAGCCCAGACCGAGAACCATGGGCTTTGCATGGGATATGGGATATGGGATATCCCATATCGTCTAGAGCCCAGAATACGATCCTCTTGACCGGTTCCATGGACAGACTAACACGACATTTCTCATTCTTCGCCTACGCCGAGGCCTGTACGTCAGTGGAGGTGTCTTTTTTTTCTCTCTGTTCTTGTCGCCTTCCTTTCCCACTAGCGTCTCCATACGCATTTCTACAGAAGTCCCCTATTTTTGCCTCTGTCGACGTTGAAGCTTCATTCTTTGCTCTACCGTCCGAGCGACCAAACGCCACTCAAGCGTCCAACCAAGAAAACCCACCACACACGACACGCACACACTTTTGGTGTTAACCCACCGCCGCCACCACCACTGGCGGGACCTCTTTCGGCCCTCCTCGCAACGTGACGGCCCCGGCTTACCAGCAGAGTTCCAACCAGCGCGGCGCTGGTATGCAGCGCAGATAGAGTTTGGCCGCATCTGGCTTAGCGCACCCGCTGCTTTTTCGCCTCTCTGCGTAGGAGAAGAGCAGGAGGAGCAGGAGGGGACCCAAGATTGTGGTGCAGGCGCAAACTCAAGGCACTCTGCTCCGTCTGATGTTTGGTTTGGCTTTTGCCCTTTTTTGCCTTGCTGTGACGATGTTGGACGATGGCCACGCCCTGTGATACCGGCTACTTGGACATTCTTGCGGGGAGGCCAAGATGGGACGGAAGGCAGTTTGGAATAGAGTTTGGTTTTTGCTCCGTCATCGAGGATCACCGCCAACTGTAAATTGAAACGACTTGCCCGATTCGGACCCAGCGTTTTACTGGGCATACGAGTAGAATTTACCGAGTACTACGAGTACGTATGTTCTCTCCATGGCGCCCCTTTGCAGTACTTGCCACGGAGAGGACGAGTACGAGTACTCGTAGAGCGATGGAGGGAAGACGCGTTGACTGGCATCGCGATAGCCTCGGTCTACGGGCTAGTTTCCATAGTACCGTGGTACATAGCTCCCTGATGCTGGCAGTGCGGCCGCCATCACTAATAATACCATGTACGAGCATTTAATATCGCTTGGGCTTTTCACAAAATTACCCACTGTCAAGGACTTGTCGTGGTCACTGAGACGGTGGAAATTGGCGGCGAATGGGCAATGGCCTGGCCCATTCAGTATTGACTCAGGTTGATCTCCCAGAGCCACGACTGTACGAGCAGTATTTGGAAGGACCAGCCAGACACAAGCAAAAAAAAAAAAGGGTCTCTCTCACGTCTCACGCGTCACGCTCACGGTCCAACTGCAGCAGGCGTCCATGTCTCTGGTGTCTCGCCTGCTGCCCACTGAAAATCTAAAGCAGCATTAGGCTGTACTCAGCTGCTAGCTCCAATGGCCGCTCCCTGGGACTGGAACGCAAGACAAAACGGTACTTTGCACATGCACCAGTCGTCACCATGACTAAATGTACTCGCTAGTTGGATTCCATTGTCCTCAGGCGTAATCCCCCCTCCTCACTCCTCACTCCAGGGAGACATTCCCTACACAGCCAACCAGTAATTGCCCGCTGAGACCAACCCCGCAATAGCTGCTGATGCGTAGTGGCTCCCCCCTCCCTCATCGCTCCGCTATGCTCGCCTTTTTCCTGTGGCTCACCCACCCGTGTCCAGTGTCCAGGTGCTGCTGTACGCTGCTTGGCACCCACTGTTTCTGCCCTGACAGGCGCAGTCGCTTGGGCCGCTCCCTCTCTGTCGTCTCCTCTCCCCCCCGGTTGAGACGTTGCCTACCCCCGTCTGCTCCAGGCCGGTCACTCATCATCCTCTCTCCCTCCCGGATCGCCAAACCCCAGCCCACAGGCCACCCGATTTCTGCTGCGGCTGCCCGTTCTTAGCAACCTTCTTCCCATACATCACGCTTCTACCCTCCCGCAAAAACACCACGCACGCACGCACGAAGAAATCACCACCCGTCCAGTCTTTTCTTCCCTCTTCCCGCCGCCGACGACAAAAAACCGACGCTCGTTCTCAACCAGCGTGCTTCTTCTCTGTTCTCGGATGGGATCGCTTTAAATCGGAGGGAAACCACCAACCCACGACCAGGGAGAGCCACTCGCACCGTTGGACGCCTCTTCAAAAAACCGCCGCCATTGCCCTCGCCGCAGGATGCGCCGCGGCGCTGACCACGCCTCGATCTGACGGATCCATATGGATGCGGCACACCGCCGTCTGCAACCTCAATCGCAACGACTTCGACTTTGACGACGGCGTTGCAACGATAGATTTAGATTCCCCGCCGACACCCTGGCCCGTCCCCGATCAACTCGGCACGCTGTCTTCTCTCCACGCTGCCCCGTGTCGTCGCTCGACACCAGCCGGCGGCATGCGTTCCGACGATGTCTTCAAGGCCGCGGCCTTTGCCGGCGTCGCCAATGCCTTGGCCCCCGCGCCCGTATCTCTCCAGTACAGTGAATGGTACGTCGTTTTCTCGTCTGGGTTCAAGGAAAGCCCATAGCCCGTCCACCAGGCGCCCGTGGCCCGTATCCTTTCAATCCTCCGGACCCTCGAATGCTAACTCGCTCGTCCAGGCTCGGCAACGACGGAAATTGGTCCACAGTACAGTTCCTGATGGGATCGAATGCAGACCTCGTCAGCGTCTTGGTCAGCACTTCATTATCAGAGTTTTGGGCCATCGGCCCCGGTGGTTGCTTAAACAGTGAGTCTCCTTCTCATCGCCCCCAAGTCAGGACCCGTCGTGAGCGGTATCTCCCTTCAGAAGCACGCTCTGTTATGAGATTTTGCTCATTGTCGGCGGTCGTTTGCTAAACTCGCCGCAACTGTTACACTTCAATTTCCCGTTACAGAATCTAATGCCGTATCCAGAGGAGACACATTGTATGTCCGCCCGAGGCGGAATTTACTCGCCAAAAGACTCCAAGCAATGGAGCTCATGGGGAAGGTGGCAGCTCGGCTTGAGCTACCTTGGCTATGGAGGTAACGGTCTCTATGGCCTCGACACCATAAACGCCTACAGCCCCATCACCGACATTGCCTTTGGCATGGGCAATGTTCTTACCGCCGCCATCAACACTACCGACTATTTCCTCGGTCTCTACGGCCTGGGCATTACCCAGGGCCGCTTTGGTAACAATGTTGGCGAGTCGTCTCTCGCCCAAGCCGTCAAGGACTTTGGTTGGATTCCGAGCTACAGCTACGGCTTCACCGCTGGAGCCTACTACAAGAACATGCCGGTATCTGCCACGCTGGGTGGCTACGACACGGAGCGCTTCGTCGCACACGACAGCGACTTCACCATTAGCCAGGAGGACAACTTGCCTCGCCCCAATGTCCGAGGTATTCAGGTGACGAGCACCAACGCCCCGTCACATTGGAACTCGTCCACCCAAATCATCTCTGACTACGGCAACTTCTTCTCTGCTGTGATTGACAGCTCAACTCCGTTTTTATGGCTTCCTCCAACCGTCTGCGACAACATTGCCTCGGCTTTCAACCTTACCTACAACGAAACCTTTCAACTTTACACCCTCACCAATGATCAGTACCAGTCCTACTCTACGTCCGACGACCACACCTTCACCTTGAGCTTGTCCAGCATAGACAATCACGACAACTTTGGCTTGCCCCTGAGCGTACCGGGTGTTGTCAACATCACCTTGCCAATCAAGGCGTTTGTTGGAACCTTGCAGTATCCCTTTCAGAGGGAGACGATCAAGTATGGCCAGCCCGCCATTCCATACTTTATGCTTCGCAAGTCGGACAACGAAACCAACACTATCCTGGGCCGATCTTTTCTCCAAGAGTCGTATCTCATTACCAAATTTGACTCTGGCACCTTTACTATCCACCAAGCCAAGTTTCCGGACAATCCTGACAAGGACGTCAATCTCGTCGGCATCAAGCAGCCGAGCAACAGCCCCTTTCCTCCGCCCCCACGCACCGAGGAAAAGACTGGCCTGACAACAGCCCAGATGGTCGGTATCGCTGTCGGTGTCGTCGCTTTCTGTACTGTTCTGGTGGCAGCGCTGTGCTGCTACCGTCGTCGCCGCAACCAGAGGAAGCGCCGTGAAGCGGCTCTGAAGGAAGAGGAGGTCCGCGACAGTGGGTCTACCATTACGCCCGACTCGCCCAAGACACCAGTTGCGCGAATCCTCTCCAAGATTGCCCGACGAAAGCGCTCGCGCCGTGCAACGGGAGCTAGCACCGCTGCCGACGCTAATCCTACAGAGGTTCCCGACTCTGAGATTTATGAGCTGCCCGCCCCGCCAGCACCAGTCGAGTTGGCCGCCGGCGGCCATGATGATACTGACTCCATCATGGGCGATACAGAAATGGGTACCGACAGCACTCAGAACCTCAGTGCCTACGAGATCGCCAAGCGAAAGCTCGACAGGCAACTTGCTGGCCCTGTACCTGCATATGCTCCACCTGCGGATGGCATCATGCCGTCAGGTGAAAAGGAGGATCACATTGAAGTTACTACTCAGCCAGCACACAGCTTCCACAATGTCTCGCCAGTAAGATCTCACGAAGGTCTCGGCACCAACTCGTTACCAGGAACCCTTCCTTCGCCTGTGTCGCCACGCACAGACGGGTACACCAATGAACTCCCGTCCCCCATTGACGGGACATTGCAGCAGTATTCGTCGAGGTCATCGAAGGGTTCCAACAAACGCCGCCGCAAAGACTCTGTCTCATCGCCAAGCTCATCCAGTCAATCCGGTCCCTCGAGCCGCTCAAACTCGAATCATTCCAACAGATCCAATGGCAATGCGGCCCCGGCCGCTGGTGTCTCTTTCCCGCTGCCTCAAGCAACGTTCCAGCGGACACCCATTGAGCCGAGCAAGGTGGTGTGCTTAGGGCCGCTACCGGATAACGTTCAGCTGTTCCGGCAAAAGGTGGCGTCGCAGGCTGCGGCTTCAAATGAAGGTGATGCTTCTCAAGCACAGTTCAACGCAGTCTCGCACCCATCTGAAGGCAGCCTGGGAAGCAACTACACAGATGATGAAGACCGAATTGTAGAAGAGATGACCCGACAGTCGATGAAGTCGATGAATCAGACCTACAAGTCACACCAGTCGCGCAAAGCGCCGACAATCCGACCCGTCCTCGCCCCGCAAGGTGAGGGGGGAAGCACTGCGAAGAGCACGCACAGCAGCTCAAGCAGGACGCGAAAGTCTGCCAGAAGCGGCAGCAATGGCAGTGGCTCCAGCAGCAGCCAACGAAGACCGGGACGTATTGACGGTGATGAACTCATCCACGTACCGCAAATGGCTGAGAAGCGCTACAGCTGGGAGGAGGGAGGATGAAGTGGAATAAAGAGTTTTTCTTTATGCCCTTGGCGAGCATTTTTGCCATTTACGATCCTTATATCTGCGTGCATTTGAATTTTGGATATACGAGAGAAACTCGAGTCTTATTGGCATGGTTCAGAGCAAACCTTGCATCGGAGTTTATAATTTTATTGGGAAGCGATATATGATTGGATAATTGAGCAGCCAGAAAAGGCTGTCCACGGGGGCATTGTGTTTTGTCCTTTTCGTGTTCTTTGGTTTTTTTTTCGGGAGTATTATGCCAGGATTGGTTTTCATGCGTCTACGCACTATGGTGGTCTGACTCTGTTTTTCATGTTCACTCCTTGTTTTTCTAACTTGTCTCTGTTCTGCTTTCTCATCTTTTTTTCACCCCGAAGAAATGAAGTGGGCATTGGCGAATTGGATATATACGCCACCTACCGGCACCAAAGATTTAGGATAGTAAAAACTGGGAAACTACTGTTTCCCTACAAAATCAATCCAAAGAAACAGATAATTATTCTATATTTAAACCACGTCTCTCTCAATTATTTGGCACATATATGTGTAAACATAAGCTTCTATTGCATCAGGTCGCCCTTGTGTTTCTATATTGGTCTATTGCTTGCAATGCATCTATCTATATACGTCTACCAAATCTCCTGCCACCACGTCACCGCATCAAGCATCCTCTTCCTCTCCGCCTTGTCCTCCTCCCCTTGACCGGCTTCTATAAACGGATCAAACACAGCCGCCTTGCACGCGTCCGCCATCTTGGACGACCCTCCGCACACGGCAAATATCGGCTTCTGCGGCACCAGCGCCGCCAGCCGCGCGTGTTCCCGCCTAATGAGGTCCTGCACGTAGATTTTCTCGCGCTGGTCCCGCGAGAACGCCGGGAAGACGAGCAGCTTTCCTGTCCCGTCGGAGCTGTCGGTGGCGGCGAGTGACGCCCACTCCTCGGAGAAGAAGTAGTCGCTGTCGCGGTTGCGGTTGCCAAAGAAGAGAATCGTCGGTGCCGCGGACGGGTGGTGCGTCATGCGCTCGTGGATCAGGCATCGGACGGGCGCCACGCCCGTACCCGTGGCCATGGCGATGAGGGGCCGCTGGGCGTTGAGGGCGCCGTGGATGGGGGAGAGGACGCGCTTGACCGTCACGGTGAACTGTGTTCCTGGGGCCATGTCGGCGAGGTAGCGGGAGCAGAGGCCTTGTCTTGGCTTGCGGAGGACGGTGCGGTAGCGGACCAGCGCGATGAGGAGGTCCACGCGCGTCGTGGTCGACGTTGGTGACGGGGAGAGAAAGTCGCCACCGTTGGCGATGCTAAAGTCGCGGCCGCGGATGAGAGGGAAGATGTCGAGAACGCGCTCGGCGGGGATCTGCACCGAGGTGAACTCCTCGAGGACTTCGATGATGGTGCGCCGCGAGCGCGTGGCGTAGTCAAAGTACTCGTCGATGTAGTCGGGCATGTTGAACTCGAGGAGGCGCTCCTTGTGGTCTGGGTCGGTGCAGAAGTAGGACATGCTCTTGAGGAAGGACCGGCGCGGGATGGCGGTGATGTCTATATTGTTTAGGAGGAGGGAGCGGAGCGTTGTGGGAGGCGACGCGGAGGAGGATGAGGAGGATGGTGTTGGTTGTAGGAGGTTGAGGTTGCGCGGGAGAGGCTCGCAGAGGGAGAGGTCGAGCGGTTCGTCGGCGATGGAGGTCCAGTTCATGAGGGTGATGAGCTTGTCGACGTCCTGGGGGAAGTTTTTGGGGTATATGGTTAGGCAGTCGCCTGGGTTGCAGTGTAGAGGCTGCTCGGGCGATGAGGGATGGGGAGGGATGTCAAAGGAGACGAGGCGGACATCTTGCCAGTGGGAAGTAGGAGTTTGGCGCTCGTTGGCAGCCATGGTTGCCGTCAAGCCGTGAGGGATGGATAGGAGGTCGTTTGGCGGAGGACCGGATATTAGAGGGGGAGGATGGGAAGAGTTGCCGTTGGTTTGGGCGCGAGCGGTGAGCTTGGAGAGGGCGGGCTCGAGGGTCCAGCGTGGTGGGAGGATGGTGTCTTCTGGGATGGGATCCAGGCCGTCGGGGAGAGGGTAGTGCTCCAGGAGATGTTTGTAGAGACCGTCGGCCCAGCGGACGAAAGAGCCGTCGATGCTGTTGAGATGTTAGTTGTCTCGTCTGTGGTGGTGTGTGAAGGTGAGACTTACCCGTCGGGAAACTGCTCGTCTGCTTCGAAGCCGTCGATGAATGTGGAGGCGCCGAGCTGGTCCAGGCGGCGAATGAGTTTTCTTGCAGCCCAGTTGAATCTGTGCAGGACGTGCGAATTAGCATGTGCCGCGTGAGGGGAAATGGAATGAGGGCATACTTGAGATAAGTGCTGTCGCCGAGACCAAAGACTGTATACCGCAGCGGAGCGAGACAAGCAGGCGGCAGCTTCTTGCGGAGGAGCTTCTTCCAGAACAGGAGGCCGTTATGCGGCATGTCACCCTGTCCAGTGGTAGAGACGACGAACATCACGAGCTGATATCGCAGCAAGGTGGACTGTAATGCAATGTTAGAAGAGACGGAGCGGATACGAGGCGCTCTAGGAGGATGCGTACCAGCTCCACGGCATCGAGCTCTTCCACGTCGCTGTGGAAGTGCAGGCGCTGGCACATCTTGCCTAGCTCCTCGGCCATGTCTTGCGCGTTGCCCGTCTCGGAGCCGTAGAGGACCAGGACGGTCCTCTCGTTGGATGTCATGGCGTTGTAGTGTGCGTTCGCTTTCTTTCGCGTGGAGGAAAAGCGATATGAGGGTGAGGTGTGGTGTTATGAAGGGCTTGGGTCGTGAGATGCCATGGATAAGGAGCTGAGTTCCTTGCGGGTGAGGATACGAAAATGATTGTGCGAGGACTGGGGCTGTTGCAGAGTGTGAGTCCCGGGATAGTTTTTGGTATCAGAGATTTGGATAGATGGCCAAAGTGTGGTGGATGGACGTTGGCGGAAATATGGGGCAGGCTTCCGATGGCGGACGGGTTGGAGGTTGAGGCTTCGGGTCCGAGGTGAGAAGTCGAAACTCCGCGATATGGCGAATAATCAAGTTTCATGGTGAGAAATTGGTGTAATGTCATTGGATCTGGATTGTGGTATAATTCGGATCAAGTTTTGGATGTGGACATGGTCAGCCTTGCGGTTTTGCCCTTGTCCGCGTCGCCCACGATGTCGTGCAGCTCAACGGTAAGGCTGCGCCTTTAGCGTCGCAAAGCTTGCCTGTACTTGAGTATTTATCGATTTCGCCACAGATTACTGCCTGGTACGGTATAAAGACAGGTTTGAGGTATTGCCCATTTATCACATACTACGTAGTACGGTGCCCTCGTGCTCGTCAACTTCCTTACGTTTCCAATAATGGTGGCTTGCGGAGTATCTTTAGCAGGACCCGGCAATGGCGGATCGTGCCAGCATGGATCCTTATTTACAGAGCGCTGGGTCCAGTGGACCATCCGTCGCGTCTCACGCGCCATCTCTCCGCTTTGAGCAGTGCAGAGTCTCCATCCGTAGCTGTGCAAAGTAAACAGAAGACTGGTGGTGATGCGTGTCGGTTCCAGGGGACAGTAGAGTTTCGTCGACTTCTGTTGTACATAGTATGATTCACGACCTGCAGAGTTGCTACATTCTGGTTCGGGAGCATTGGCCCATTTTCGTCTCATAATTTCAGGCCATTGGGAATGCTACATAGCATGGTAAAGCAGATGTCCGCCTGAGGTTGGACAAGAAACTCTCAGCCGCGCCGTGTTGTTCGACGCCCAAAGAGTAGTCATACCGATTACTTCGTTCCGGGAGGGCCGGCTCAATGCTTACCAATGTCCGCTGTGTGATGTGTACGAGTAAGGCTACCCTTGCGCGCCTTTAATACAATCCAAACACTATACGTAGTGTGCAAGCTACACAAGCCAATTGGCATTGTGAAGTGACGGGTGTTGATCGCCTGTACGCCGTAGTCCGTACGCAGCCATCCAATCTGCCGCAAAAGCCTAATTTAAAACGGAACAAGGGTCGCACAAAGCCAGTCTGCCTGCTACTCCGTACAGGCGGACCAGCAGCATGAAAGAGAGGAGATGAAAGAGTTTGCGCTCGCCTTTGTACAGTATGGAGCAGTTCATTCGCCGTCTGTCCCCTGAATTGTGGACGCAATTTGCATGGTATTTGTGTATGAGTATACGGAGTATATGGTCAACGAAGGCCAACGGCGACATGCGCTGGCTGGGCGTCTGGGCATCCTTGTCATGACCAAAGTAGCGGTAAGTTTAGTGGTTGTCGGAGGCGCCTTAGCACGCCTTGCGGTCTGAAAGGGGGGACTGCACAGCGTCAATCTGCAGTGAACAAGGTACCTCCTCTCAGGACTTTCAGAATCATGTCGACCTAGCAAGTACCGCTTTGCAGGGCCACCGCGCAGAGCGATACCTCGCTATTACGAAGCTCTTGTGGAAACGGGGGTGCGGAAAGAGTGGCTACCTGCCTCGCTGCCTGTCGCCTGCCCGCTCCGGCGCTGTGCAACTGCCTGAATGTGGCACCTGCGCCCACCCCCCGAGCTGTGCTTCCAGCTGGGCCAGTACACCTGGCAGAACACCTGGCAGGCGCTGTTGCTGGGGTGGGTGGTCGCAACCACACCCGTGGCGAAAATTATTTTAGCATCGCAGCTCCTGAGCTCCTCCACCCCGTCTGGCCCCCCCTTTCCCTTTCTCTCCTCTTCCATCACAACACTCAGCCAACTCTGTGTATCCGCGCAACGCACCGCCGTCTGTCTACTCTCAACCTGTTTCTAGGGCACGAAGCTACCCTGACCAACTCCCTCCCTCATTGCAACAGAGTTCAACTCCAACTCGTTCGCCCCCTTACAACGTGTCTAGTTCTCCCCCAACTTTGATCACGTTCAACGTCATCCAACAACCCCAACCCCAACGCACCCCATTCTCCAGCTCCAACGCCAGCACTTTTTATCAAACATGTCTGCCGCCAACGTGGAGAAGGCCCCCGATGCCGCCGTCAATGACGTTGCCAACACTCTGAGCAACATCTCAATCAGCAAGCCTGCCGATGACAAGGCCGCCGCCAACGAGGCTGCCTCGGCCAGCGCTGCTGAGGGCCGCCGCCTGTACATTGGCAACCTGGCCTACCCGACAACTGAGGGAGAGTTGAAGGACTTTTTCAAGAACTACCTTGTGTAAGTCGACATGCTATTTGCTCATATTTGATGCCGTGTTGGGCTACGGCCGTGTTGGGTTCGCCCAAGCTCCGGTCGGATGGCGTGACGCGAACAATGCCGTCCTGCCCGGCACTCCACAAACCCAATTCATCATGATAGCGGTTACTGACAAGCCCCTTTCTGTGTAGCGAGTCTGTCTCCATCCCCAAGAACCCCCGTACCGACCGTCCTGTTGGCTACGCCTTTGTCGACCTCTCCACCCCCAGCGAGGCCGAGCGTGCCATCGAGGAGCTCTCCGGCAAGGAGATCCTCGAGCGCAAGGTCTCTGTCCAGCTCGCTCGCAAGCCCGAGCCTGCTGGTGAGAAGGCCGATGCTGCCAACGGTGAGGGTTCTGGTGGTGAAGGCTCTCGCCGCCGCGCCTCTGGTCGTGGCCGAGGCCGCGGCCGCGGTCGTGGTGGCCGTGGCGCCCGTGGTGGCCGCGCTGGCGTAAGTTTATACCGTACCTGCGTTGCCGAGGTATCTTTTGCATCTAACCCACCATGTATAGGAGGCCGGCGAGGAGAAGAAGGAGGGCGAAACTGGGGCTGCTGATGCCCAGGCTACCGCTGCTACTGATGCGGACGCCACCACTGAGGTCCAACCACTCCAAGACATCACCAACAAGAACGCAACAACTGACAAGAACGAAAAGACTTCCAAGAACCAGGCTCGCGCCCCCCGCGAGCGCCGTGAGCGCGGTCCCCCCGCTGACGGTATTGCCTCCAAGACCAAGGTCATGGTCGCCAACCTGCCTTATGACCTGACCGAGGAGAAGGTGAGCTGAGTAACGGCACAGAACGGCCGCTGTAGACTTCTCGCCACCCAATCTAGTGCTAACATTGATGATTACAGCTCGTCGAGCTCTTCAAGGCTTATGAGCCATCTTCCGCCAAGATTGCTCTCCGACCCATCCCCCGATTCATGATTAAGAAGCTCCAGGCTCGTGGCGAGGCTCGCAAGGGCCGTGGCTTTGGCTTCGTCACCCTGGCGTCCGAGGAGCTCCAGCAGAAGGCTGTCGCCGAGATGAACGGAAAGGAGATTGAGGGCCGCGAGATTGCCGTCAAGGTTGCTATCGACAGCCCTGACAAGACCGACGAGGAGGCCAACGCCCCCGAGGGCGAGGCCGACACCAAGGAGGAGCCTGCTGCCGAGGCCGCCGCCACTGCCTAAGCGTTTGCTTGAGCCATGGATCAAGGCGACTACGCAGCTTAGGCCGCACCTGTGCCTCTGAGGAGCACTGTTACGATATGGCATGCAAATTCGACGAATACTATTTTATACCACGTGTTTAGCCAGTCGCACCAAAACGTGATGCAGATGACCATAATAAGCTACGGGATACTATGTTTTATGCTGGGATTGTTTTACAGTATCTGCGTTAGTCCTGGGGCACGATATTGGCCGTCTTAATCATTGCTTTGATTGACATTTTGACTGCCGGCGGCTTTGCACTGAAGCTTCGTCGAGCAATTGCACCGTTCTAGTGATTAGTAGATAGTAGCTGCCCTAATTCTAGAACCGCGTAATGGTGCCTTCATTGAAGCACTGAAGGGCTTCGTTTCCTGTTGCGGTGCCTCTGGTGACACCACATTATACCATAGTACTGTTGTATATGCCATCTAAGCTGCCCTGGATCCGACGCTGGTGACAGTATGTGGACACTTGTGCTGTGGCGCGTTCCTGGACGATAAGTGGTGTGGGGGAGACCGTACGAGTGCTGGCAGGTAGGTGTGCCAGCAGTGAGCAGGCGGTTGCCCCGCCTATGCGCCAGCATGTCGTCCCATAATAAATCGCCCGCCGCGGCACGTCTCTCCCTGGAAAGGCACAAAAGCCAAGACGAAAAGGGCCACTTGTAGTGACTGCACTTGACCACGCATCTTGACATCTTGCTGTTCATACGCAGTCACAGCACAATGGCTTCCAAGGCAATGTGGGAGGTCGACCCGGAGACGCGGTCCAAGGTAAATAACTACAGAAAAAGGGCGGACATACCGCCCCTTTTCCCGAGGCCATTTGTGATGGTCGTCTGTGTGTCGCATGTGCTAACCAAAGAGTCATGACGGGCAGCTCGCCGCTCTCCAAAAGGAACCGAAGAACAGCATCTGCTGCGACTGCAATGCCCCGTCACCGCAGTGGGCGTCACCAAAGTTTGGCGTCTTCATCTGCCTTTCGTGCGCCGGCGTCCACCGCGGGCTGGGCGTGCACATTTCGTTTGTGCGCAGCATCTCGATGGACGCATTCAAGGCGAGCGAGATTGAGCGGATGCGACTGGGCGGCAACGAGAACTGGCGCAAGTTTTTCGACGAGCACGACGACACGCAGATGCGCGGGCTGAGCTGGGACGATGCCACGATTGCCGAGCGCTACAGCGGCGAGGTCGGCGACGAGTACAAGGAGAGGCTGACGTGCAAGGTCGAGGGCAAGGACTATGTTGCTGGCGAGAAGAAGCCTGTTGCTGCTGCTGCTGCTGCGCCTGCGCCGTCCAACTCGTCGGCAAAGGCGACGCCGCGCACGGGGACGCCCATGAGCGGCTCGGCCAACAGCCGTAGCCAGAGCCCCGGCGCCGCCCGTGGCAGCAAGGCCAAGGTCGACGACAAGTACTTTGCCAAGTTGGGTGCCGACAATGCTGCGCGCCCAGATGATTTGCCGCCTAGCCAGGGTGGAAAGTATGCTGGCTTTGGCAACATGCCACAGTCGAGCGGCAGCAACGGCCAGGGTGGCATCCCTGGCTTTGACGAGGTGCAAAAGGACCCATTTGCGGCCATTAGCAAGGGCTTTGGATGGTTTACGTCTACTGTGTCCAAGACGGCAAAGACGGTGAATGATGGTTATATTCAGCCCACGGCGAAGCAGGTATGCAAAAATTGGATGGTTAATTTGCGATGGCGACAAACAATGCTAACATGGAGGCCTGAATAGTTTGCTGAAGGAGACTTTGCTAAGCAAGCACAGCTCACAGCAGCCCAGTTCGCCAAGCAGGCTCAAATGGCCGGTAAGAATGCCCAGGATGGATTCAACCGGTTCGTCGAGGGCAACGAGCACCAACGGCGAGACGCGCCACTGGACGAGAGCAAAAAGGACTTTTGGGACAGCTTCTCCAGCCTGGCGGACCAGCAGCAGCAGCAGCCCAAGAATAGCTCCATCGGTACGAGTGCCATGGGCATGGGCAAGAATAAGTCGAGTTCCGGGCCGGCGAAGAACACCAACTCGGATGAGTGGGATGACTGGTAGACTGCTTGGGGCGGGCGTAGACGGTACCTAGTATACTGGTAGCTTGTGTTTCTTTTTTTGTTAACCATTTTCATATGTTGGGGGAGTGAAACGGCGTGCATGGGATAGGGGTCGCATAAGCAATATGTTGTTTCTCTTTTTTAATCTGGTCGTAATATATACAATGTTGGCCGGTAAATGTGGTCATGATCAACTAAGTGCGGGTGAAGAGCGTAGTGGAAATGAAAGCAGTATGTGCGGTATCCGGAGTATTGTAAATTACAGGTGCTGAAATGTGATATTGGGGCTTATATTCGATGATTAGAGCCATTCTGTAGCTGCTGGAAGCATTGGCTCTGTATATTCGACGTGACCGTTTACACGCCAATACGTAGTCGATTTCCGATCGGTTCCGATGGTTTGGTGGTGCGGTGCTCACGTGATGTCGGAGACCCGAGGGAAACAGAAGCCGGCCCTAGCCGGCATACCGGGGCGGGCAGCTCTTATGACGGTGGGAACCCACCCGGGGAGCCGTTTCCTCTCGCAACAACAGAAGAACGGCAGCGAGTTGAGCCATTGACGACGAAACACAGCCGCCATGTCTGCACTACGGATTCTAGTTCCCGTTAAGCGGGTGATTGACTATGCAGTAAGTGATGAGGTGGATGGGGAGCGAATTGGCGGGCGAAGAGGCAAACGGAAGCCAAGGTCCGAACAAAAGACTGACACGACGATGTTGTAGGTCAAGCCGCGAGTCAACAAGGCCCAGACGGCCGTCGAGACGGCAGGCGTCAAGCACTCGATGAACCCATTTGATGAGCTCTCGGTCGAAGAGTCGGTGCGAATCCGCGAGAAGAAGCGCGCGCCCGGCGGCGTCGAGGACATTTGCGTGGTGTCGGCAGGCCCGCCCAAGGCGCAGGACGTGCTGCGCACGGCGATGGCAATGGGCGCCGACCGGGCGATCCACGTGGAGCTCAAGGACGGCGAAGAGCTGGAGCCGCTGACGGTGGCGAAGCTGCTGGCCAAGACGGCGGAGGCGCAAAAGAGCAACCTGGTGGTGCTGGGCAAGCAGAGCATCGACGACGACGCGGGCCAGACGGGCCAGATGCTGGCGGGCCTGCTGGGGTGGCCGCAGGCGACGCAGGCGTCCAAGGTTGAGTTTGGCGAGGCGGACAGCGTGACGGTGACCAAGGAGGTGGACGGGGGCGTGGAGACGATCAAGGCCAAGCTTCCCATGGTCATCACGACGGACCTGCGCCTCAACGAGCCGCGGTACGCGAGCCTGCCCAACATTATGAAGGCCAAGAAGAAGAAGCTCGAGAAGATGAAGCTGACGGACCTGGGGCTGGGCAACGAGCACCGCCTCAAGGTGCTCAAGGTCGCGGAGCCGCCGGTGCGTCAGGGCGGTGGCAAGGTGGAGGATGTGGATGGCTTGATTGGCAAGCTCAAGGAGATGGGGGCGCTGTAAAAGATGGGGAGAGAAGGGAATCTTTTGCGCTGGTGAGGGGGTAGAATAAATTTACATATACAAATGCTATACGAATGCTATACACATGGCTGAACTGTGAGTTGATGGGGAATATGTTGCTTTGGTCGTGGAGGCATATGCTTACATGAGAGTGTGTAATTGTGACGAAACAAGGTGATTAGAGGTACTGCAACGTCAAATGAGCGTTCGATGTATAGTATCGACGTATGAATAGGGTGCCCGTATTTTTGCTGCCATTTTATATTGTTTCTACAGCCTTTATGAGGCTCTTATACTCGTAGCTAGACCAACGGCGTGGTGGGTCGTCAACGGAGATCGGTCTGTCGCCCAAAGCCACCGAGTCGGGCGACACACCTAACGTTGCAGATTTGCAGAGCTGCGTGGGCATTGGCTTAGAGATGTATTGAAGTATCAATTGTCTCGTGTTTAAAATGTTAGAGGCTTCTGGAGTAAATTGCGGCAGCAAAGAGCGACAAGTCGCGGTGGCTGTCGTCCTTCAGTACAAGGCACCAGAACCGTATGATACTGCAAATTCGGTATAGGCTATACTTTGTTAGTATGGCCTGCAGTACAGTAATAAGGAAATTAAATTGTCTAGTGGATCCATAAGCTTCCAAGCCGTAGAACTTGCAGCGATTGGCTTCGTTCACCACTAGCACCAGCATCGTACAGTGCAGTAGTCTACGCTGCGCGAACGTGAAACCACACCTCGCTTCTATTCACATGCTACTCCAACTGCAAAGATATCCCTTCTACATCATCTGCATCGTCACGGCATACTTCCGCTGGTCCGCTTACCCTTTTAGTGTCCCAGTAGGTCAGCCAAATCCAAGATTGGCTCGCGTCTTCACCAAAAGATAAGACCGCAAAATCAGAGGCACGCTCAGCCAATCAGAAGCCAGGGTCCACGCCGGGGAAAGGATGACCAAGAGCAAAAAAAAAAAAAAAAAGAGCAGAGAGTGTCTAGTCAGCGCCGATACCCTCCGATGGCCAGTCATAGTGCGCTGGGGAATCCCCGCTTTCTCACTGGAGGTGCCTGTAAAAATGCCGCTTTTTTTGCTGGGTGAGTACGCGCAGCGAGAGCAAGCCCCAGAAAAATGTCCTCCCCCGGCCTGCGGGCGACGACGGGTTCTCGCTGACCCTGCTTTTCTGCTTGCGTGCTCGTGAGTGGTACTGTACGAGTGATTGTTGCGGTTTTGTAATGTAGAGCAGTGTAAAGCAGTAGGAAAATTGCCCTGTAAATTCCTGGAAGTATGCGGCGTGCCACCTCGTGAAGCACGCAATCACTACCGGAGCACCGATAGACCGCCTAGCGCACCCTCGCTGCAGGTCGCGGTGCCAAAGCCTGCACTCTGACTGGGCCAGACCCTGGCTAGATCTCCGGCAATCTCACCTTGCCTCTGGGCTCCCACCCACCACCACCCACTGCGCGGGCTCCCCCAGCAAAAGCTCGCCTGCCGGTCTCGGGACCTGCTCTCAGTCATTGTCACACCCACCACAAACCATAACCACCACCACACCGCAAACTCTCTAACAACGGCTTTGACCTCACGAGCCTGTCTTTTCTTTGCATCCTTCCAATTCAGTATTCAATCCGACGCTCCCAACATCTCGGCTTGATTCATTCGCGCCCTTCCTTTGAATCTTCAGGTTCGTTTAGCCTCTCCATCCTATCCGCTCCGATTGCATTGAGTCACGTCTCAATTCCCGCCCGCCATTTTTTTTTCTTTACCATCCTTTTCCGCAAATTACGTCGCATAATAATCTCCAACCGCAAACCAATTGACTAACCTTTTATCACATCTGCAGTCGCGCATTTCAAGAATTCCCCCCTTTCCCCTCGAACCAATTCCACCGTCGCTCGACTCCTAAACCACCTTTACACGGTCACATCGAGCTCGCCTTCTGTCCACAATGTTCGCCCGATTGGCAATCAAGGTTGCCAAACCGGCCGGCCCTAGCATGGTCGCGCCCGGCCGAACCAAGTTTGCGGCCTCGCATATCCGCTTCTCCTCCTCCCAGGCCCCTGCTGCTGGCAGCGCGGGCAGAAAGATGCCCAGCAAGGGCATGCCCTCCACAGCTCCCGTCGACTCGCTCCCGGCCACATTTACCATTCGCGTACGTGCCTTGCCTCCAAAGGATCAAACATATATAGCAAGCCCCATCTAAACTAACTCATGCGGTATAGGACGGTCCCGTATTCCGCGGCAAGGCCTTTGGCGCCAACGCCAACATCTCGGGTGAGGCCGTCTTCACCACCTCACTAGTCGGCTATCCCGAATCCCTCAGCGACCCTTCATATCGCGGCCAGATCCTCGTCTTCACCCAGCCTCTGATTGGCAACTACGGCGTCCCCTCAAAAGAACGTGACGAGTGGAACCTCCTCAAGTACTTCGAGTCCCCCCATCTCCAGGCCGCCGGTGTCGTCGTCTCCGACGTCGCCCTCAAGTACAGCCACTGGACCGCCGTCGAGAGCCTCGGCGAGTGGTGCGCCCGCGAAGGCGTTCCCGCCATCTCCGGCGTCGACACCCGAGAAATCGTCACCTTCCTCCGTGAGCAGGGCTCCTCGCTCGCCAGAATCTCCATTGGTGATGAGTACGATGCCGACGAGGACGAGGGCTTCATCGACCCCGGCCAGGTGAACCTGGTCAAGCGCGTCACCACCAAGGCCCCCTTTGTCGTCGAGTCCCCCGGCGCCGACCTGCACGTTGCCCTCATCGACTGCGGTGTCAAGGAGAACATTATGCGCAGTCTCGTCAGCCGCGGCACCTCCGTCACCGTCCTGCCCTACGACTACCCCATCCACAAGGTCGCCCAGCACTTTGACGGCGTCTTCATCTCCAACGGACCCGGCGACCCTACCCACTGCCAGGAGACTGTCTACAACCTTGCTCGCCTCATGGACACCTCGTCGATCCCCATCATGGGTATCTGCCTCGGCCACCAGCTTCTCGCCCTGGCCGTCGGCGCCAAGACCATCAAGCTCAAGTACGGCAACCGTGCCCACAACATTCCCGCCCTCGACTTGACCACGGGCCAGTGCCACATTACCAGCCAGAACCACGGCTACGCCATTGACGCCAGCACCCTGCCCAGCGACTTTAAGGAGTACTTTGTCAACCTGAACGACGGCAGCAACGAGGGTAAGCCACACTCCAAACTCTCTGACTCACGATACAGATTGTCGAATGCTAACATACCCCGTCCAGGCATGATGCACAAGACCCGACCCATCTTCTCGACCCAGTTCCATCCCGAGGCCAAGGGTGGCCCCATGGACAGCTCGTACCTGTTTGAAAAGTACCTCGACATGGTCCGCCAGGCCAAGAGCAGCCAGGCCGTCTACAAGGACAACCGCCCGACCCAGTTCCTCCTCGACGTCATGAGCCGCGAACGTGTGGGCGTTGAGCCCGAGAAGCGTGCCGTCAGCGCCTAAGCGCAATACGCAAAAGAAAAATTGCAATATTTGGACGGACGCGCGGAGAAGAAAAGTTGGAACACAGGAAAGGGAAAAGAATGTGTTTTTATGGTGTTTTTTTTATATTAAAGAATCCTTTTTGTTGTTGTTATTTTACATCTTCATTATTACTATTTCTACTTATTTTACGAGTTGGGGAGAGTATATCAAAGCTATTTCCTGCTTTAACCTTTTATCACCTTTGCTGTGGAGGCAATGTCGTTGTTACTATGCTTGCACCTAGTCATCCGTAATGTGTGCTCGCCATGAATTCAAAACGTTGAAAACTACATCGCATCTGCTTTCTGCAGTGTGGCCTGTCCATGTATTTGTAATTGTACACTATCATTTTATTCTCTGTAGCAAAAAAGTCTGTAATCTGATTGGTAAAAAGCCGTTTCCCCCCGAGTCCAATTACCCGCCGCTCGGCATCAAAGCCGTGATGAAACGACACACTGTTTTGTTTCTTTTCTTCTATTTCTTCCCATCCCTTGTCCACAACGCCCAACGTCCAGTTTCAAAAGAAACCCAAAACCAAAACACAAAGAGTAGGAGAATTAAAGATGGCCAATCCCCCGTATCTTAGAACCGCCTATCCCTATTCCAGTCTGGCTCCTCTAAATCGCCAAACCTCCTCGGTCCTCCACCACCCCCTCCTCCACCTCCTCCTCCACCGCCGCGTCCGCCGCCGCCAGAAAACCCAGGAAGATAACGATCACTACGCGGCCTGAAATCTCCGCCACCGCCGCCGCGTCCTCGTCCACCTCCTCCTCCGCGTCCTCTTCCGCCAAACTTGGCGCGGCCGCGTCCGCCCCTCTCGCGGTGTGGCGGGCGGATGCCCTCAAAGATTTCCTTACCGCGGTCGACAAAGGCGTCACCGCTCTCAAACGAGTAGCGGTTGATCTCGCGGCCGAGGTTGCGTCCCAGATCGCGCGTGTAAAACGACCGCATGTTGTCGAGGCGGCGCTTGGCTAGCTCCGAGGACGTCAGCTGGTAGGACACGGCGGGCCTGGCGCGCGTCTGCTGCATGGTTGGCGAGAGGTCGCCTGCGTTGCGCGGCATCGGTGGCGGGCCGGCGCGGTCGTCGAAGCCGCGGGGGCCAGAGGGCGGTGGTGGTCCGTCGCGACCACCGCGCGGTCCTGTTGGGATGCCGGTGGTGTTTGCGCCCGAGAAGCCGGGCGGTGCTGCTGATGATGGGGGTTCTCGGTCTCGGTCTCTGCCTCCGCCACCGGATCGCGGGCCGGATGGGCCTGAGATGCTGCTCGTGGCCGGCTGGAGGTTGGCGCTGACGGCGCCGTCGGCGTCGGTGTCGTATACGACTTCCCACCTGGCGCTGGAGCGGCCGCCGCCGCTGCCGCCTCGGTTCTCTTCCATGTCGATCCAACCGGCGACCTTTTCAGGGGGCACAAAGTCGACGGCGAGCGGCTTGCGGTTGCTCTCGTTGGGCCACACGCGGTCGTGCAAGGCCACGCGCACCCTGGCGGCGGCGTTGGCGGAGCTGAGCACCACAAACGCGTGCGTGCGGATCTGGTCGAGGAAGAAGGTCGAGATTGCGTCGTCGGCAAAGGACTGGCCCGGCGCCGCGGCGAGGGAGGCAATGTGGGCTTGCACGTCGGCGGGCCGCAGCGGTCGCATCAAGTTGCTAATGTAGAGCGCGGCTGTGGCCGGGTGCTGTGCGGGCGCGACGTCGCGGTCGTCGAGGTCCATCTCTGTCGTCGGCGGCGCTGGCGGTGCGAGGGCTTGGGCCATGGGCGATGTGACCATGGGGATGGGCTGCGGCGGCGCGGGCTGGATGTCTGGCAGGCCGTTTGCGATGCCGTCGTTTGCGCTGCCGCTGACAGCTGGCAGGGGTGGAACGGTGCTGTCCTCGCCAGCTGCCTCCGCTCGTGCTCTCTTGCGCGCGATTTCATCTTCGTCGACCGGCGGGCTGGCGGACCTGCGTTTGCGCTTCTGCGCGTCGACAGACTCTGTAACGGATGGCTCGGTGCACAGCGAGGGGGCCGGTGCGGCTGGTGCTTCGTCTTTCGGCTGAGTCTCTGCAGGCGCAGCTTCTGATTCCGGCGCAGGCGCAGGCTCTGGCTCAGGCTCTGCTAGCTTCTCTTGCTCAGGCTGCGGTGGTGTCGGTTCTGCACCTTGCACTGTCTCCGCGGCGGGTTCCGGCGCAGGGACAGGTTCTACTTGTTGTTCCTCCGGCTGTGCCTCTGTTTGCATCTCCGTTTGCTGCTCTGCCTGCTCTGGCTCAGCTGCCACCTCTTCCTCCTCCGCTGGCGCTTCAGCAGGCGCAGCATCAGACTCTTCTAGTCGCGCAACAAGCTCTGCCTTGAGGCCGTGCTGCGGTAGGTCGCGGCGCTTGAGCTCCGCCTTAAGGTCGACGACCTTGAGCTTGGCCCAGTCTGACATGGTAGCAAATATGACTGTAGTAAAAGCGTAGGTTGTTCAAAAGATCAGGCAGCTGAATGCGCGCATCGAACGCTGCGTTTGTTTCTCTCGGAGCGCCGTAAATCTTGCTCCAGCTCGAATGTGTATGACGTCGGTGTGCGCTCGTCTCGACCGGTGAAGCAGAGCGGGGAAAAGGAGCGTGAATAGACGCGGGCGATAGTCTTCGGTATATCAATTAAAGCGCCGGTTGGGTGAATGCGACGCTGGTGCGCTAAGACGACAGTCGCAATGTTTCCTCGTGCGACTTGGGATGTGTGTAGCCTTGCAGCGTGGCGTTTGCGGTGGGTTCTTTTTTTTCTAGATCGCTGAGGAGAATCGCATACAATCCATCGATCTAATAGACAATAAAGTATTGGTCATATAGTAGAGCAAATGCCGCACGTATGCTCTCAAGAAAAAAATTCGTAGGAAAAAGGTGGGAAAATAGAAGGGGAAAGAACAGATCCAAGCAAGGACAGAAAGTCGCGACGACGCGATGGGGACGACATGGGCAGCGCAGCCTCTGACGCCACCCACAGTTTCTGGTGGTGATTTGGGTGGCGCTAGCAGGGCCCAAAGCGGAGCCCTGTTTCTCCGCCCTGTTGCATTGGGCGCGTGCTGCTTTTGGAGCTGCCTCCTCCAGCGCCGCCCCCTCACGGTGTCGGTGAGGGCATTCCCTGGCACGAGAGCTTTGGCAAGTGCTTGGATGTGCGTTTGTGAATTACCAGTAGTTGGGATATTTGTCGCATCCTAGCATTTATAGGAGTGTTGCAAGCAACGACATGGAAGTGCAGCTCGTCTGGCTCAAATCTCAACATGTGGCACATGGGGCAGCGAGGGAGGCGATGCAGGCACAAGTTACGGAGTACTTCATAATACAATACATTGCTATCATAAAAAGAACGACAAATAATCGTGCTGCAAAGTACACGATTACAATATTGCTAACACATACTCGTGGCACGCATTTCTGCCACAGGACATCTGGGGAGTGGTCTGGCAGTACAGTCTACTTTCGACTGGCCAGAGCCCTCACAGCCTTGCGTGGATGATTCCCATTCAAATCAAACATCAAGACCGTCGACAACCAGGCCCTTGTTCCAGGTCCATTGCATGATCCTGGCAACCTCCGTCGCACACTCATCTTCGACAAGAGCGCTGACGAGATACAGAGCCGCATCCACGCCAGCGCTGACGCCCCCACTTGTAACAACACGAAGGCCACCAAGGCGCATCGCGGCGCGGCGGGCAATGGACTCGCGACGTGAAGAGCCCTTGAAGGACATGCTTCCCTTTCTGTGATTGAACGGTTAGTTTCATTTTATTCGCCTATGTATTTGCGTGAATTGCATACCGTGCATTGGAGGGGCGGCGTCCGTCGTCGGACTTGCGACGGATATACGGGTTCTCGTCTTCGTCTCCAAGATCGAAGCGAAGGTTGTTGACGACATATCTGGCATCCTCAACAACGTCGGTGCGCTCCTGAAGGTTGCGGGTAGCAGCCTCGCTGCAGAGAATCTCAAACTTGGTCATGTAGTCGATGTGTGTAGTGGCGGAGAGGCCGGAAAGGATACCCTCGCGGGCAAGGAAGAGGGAGCCGGTGCAGACGGAGAGGATAGTGCGCTCACGGCCGGGGTCCTTCTTCTGGAGTTCGGCAAAGTCGTTGATGAGGCTGAGGGGTTGGGCCTCCTTCTTGAGAATTTCCTCCGAGTTGCCTCCGACGATGACGAGAATGTCAAAGTCCTCGAGGCGATCGTGCGCCTCCTTGAAGGAGATCTGGGAGCCGACCACGATACCCTGTTCGGAAAGAACCTTGGGTTCATCGGCGGCAATGGTGACTTCAAAGGCCTTGGTAGCTGCAGGAGAGGCAAAGCGTCAGTAAGTGCCTTGCTGAGAATTGGAGAATCGCGACACGCAGGGCGTGCGGGGGCGGTGAGTCAGGCATGGGGAGCAGAAGGCTTACATTCGTCCTTGAAGTCGTGAGCCGCCGTGGTGAAGACCTCCAAGGGACCCGCGAAGTCAAGCATGTTAAACTTGGGTTGAAGTGCAAAGAGCACATCAATGGGCTCCTCGTGGTCAACCACGGCGGAAGTCTTACTCGCAGCCATCTTGACGGTATTGATTCTTGGGGGAGGGGGTCTGTCACGCGAGAGGTGGTGAGGAGACGCTAGATGCTAGACGTGAGAGTGCAATTGATGCAGATGAAACTGAGGCTTGGAAAGCAGGATTGAAGCTCTTGACGAGACAGAAAATGGAAGAGCTGGCAGGCAATGGATGGGATGAAATGGGTGATGAAGAGAGGATGACAACAGAACAACAGAGCGAGGGGCAAAGAGGGGAGGAGGAGAGGGGGATATGTAAGGCGACAGGCTGCGGGAGGGTCCAGCGATGGCGGAGAAACCGGATGCTGCCTCAGGGCTCAAAAAGCCAATTGGACCAATGCAGAGGCGTCGTCTCACTTGCTCATCAGGCCAAATGGCTATTACCCCGCGTTGCTCATTAGCCAATGCGCGGGCCACACGCTGCATTCGTCTGCACGCAACTCAATAGCACTTGCGACTCACGCCCAATACTACCCAAAACCGGGAGGGTGCCAGCCAGAATGGCACGCCATCCACTGAAGAGCCGACCCTGTCGTGGGGTCATGCGGCCTGGATTGCGGGGTTGGAGGCTCCATTCAGCGCTCTGGTGGGCCGCTCAGAGGTAGCGTATACTTGTGAGTCCCACACGAATTGGGCTCCTACAACAGTATCCTGTACTTCTCGGTGCGCAGGCGATCTTGCTGAGCCAGTCTCGGCTCGTCAGCTCCATAACTCGGTGGGCACTAACCTGACCTCCTCACCAAGATCGGACCACGTCTCCAAGCTGTCAGGAGCTGTCTAGCACCACTCTCGCCGCGGTGAGCTGTTTACCTGCCTTGCTCGTTCGCGCTGTCCCTGAAGCCTCCGTCGCTATAGACGAAACAACGCCATAGCTCGGGCTCACTTGAGCCCGTAGCCAGCAGCGAGAGCGCCGTGGAAAACTCTGTCCAGCCAAAATGGCCTCCTCAAGGTGAGTCGTCTCGCGTGCTCTCCCGCCCCCGAGCCCCCTTCCTGCGCATCGCAGCTCCCGCTGATGCTGATCGGTCCCACTCGATAGTTCGCTCAAGGAGCTTTCCAAGGCTATTACGTCGTATCTCGCGGAGCCCGCGCTGCCGCTGCCGGACGACGTCAGCTCGGCCATCGATGCCTATCTCGACAAGCACAAGACGTATGACGACGCCGTCGCCGACCGCCTCCAGGAAGAGCTCGTTGGCATCTTTGAGAAACATGTCCGTGGACGCCCGGCGGCCACTGGGCCGTGGATGGGCATCCTGACACGCATCCAGTGGGCGTTGCAGAGCCCGGACAAGATACTATATTGGTTCGATGCCTGCCAGAACATCCTCGACAACACGCCCCTCGACAAGGGTGTCGTCAAGGAGACTATTGCGGCCATGATGAACACTGTCACGCTCGCGGATAAGTGCCAGGCTTCGCAAGAGGACGACTCCGCGTCGAGTAGTCCCATCATCGAACGCTTGCTGTCCATCTGGATAGAAAAGTTCTACCCTGCCTACATTGAAGGGAACAAGTCTGTCGAGTACAATGAAAAGATGCTGCGCGGTGCTTTGGGCCATTACGCCAAAAAGCGGCCAAAGGTGTGTATCACGTTAATACACTGTGCATCCAGATTCGCCAGGTTGCTAACCACTTTACCTCTTAGGAATTCTTCGCCTCGCTAAACAACCATTTCCTCGAAACGGGCGGCCGAAGAGCAGTACTACGCTTCTTTTGCGACTTCATTCAAGGGCAGCCTCCGCATCTATACCAAGTGCTGCAAAGCCCGTTGTGGAACAGCCTTCTTGTTTGCCTTCAGCTCGATACCTCTACGACCATTGTGTCGGCGGCATTGACTGCACTGATCATGCTTGTTCCCCACATGCCCAGCGCACTTGTTCCTCATCTGCCAGTACTCTTCAACGTATATGCACGTCTTCTCTTCTGGGAACAAGAACGCACTGGCACCGTTGAGACACCATCTCTCGACTCTGCGCAAGCAGCCGACTGGAAAGCCTGTACCTACGACTCCTCTCTTGAGGGCATGACAATTGACCATCTCACCCAATACTATACCATGCTTTACGGCCTATACCCCATTAATTTTATGGACTATATACGCAAGCCGCAGCGCTATCTCCGGCACGCCGAAACCTCTGATTCTAACAGCATCGAGCTGCAGCCGACGGAAATTAGGCATCACTCCGAGCGGTTCTGCAGGATCCATGTGCTGCACCCCAACTTTTATACCATGACTATTGAATCCGAAAAGACGGATTTCGAACGGTGGATGAAGATGGAAGCTGCCGAAGTGGTCACAGAATGCATGAGCCTATGCGTTCACCCGGACCGGAACGTGCTGCCAGACAGTACCATGCCACCGCTACAGGTTTCTGCCGCGCCGGAAACCAGCGACGTACCTCAACGGACGGCATCTGATCCAGCGTTGCTGAAGGTCGACAATTGGCGTAGGTCACAGCTTGACGGTGCAGAATCGGTGTCAAGCGACCGCACACCATCCATGATGCGACGTGGCTCGCAGTCGAGCCAGCCTTCAAATAGAGACTCTGGAGAGCCAAAGGCGAAGTTGGCCACAGACAGCCCGAATATGCAGACGCATCTCACGCAGTCGCCGTCTCAATCGCAACTGCAAGACATGATCAAGTCAAACAAGGTCATCAAATCAGGGCTGCATCAGACCCTAGCCAACGACAGCGTTGCATCGCTGGCCCTTAGCCACCAGGATTCCCTAGCGGACAGGTCGGGCAGGGAATCGATGCCACCGTCTACATTGCCAGCCATGTCCGGGTCTACTCTGCCGGCAACGGTGGATCTGAACGCGCAGGTGGCCAGGCTTCAGCGCCGCGTATTGCTGCTTGAAAATGACCTTAGCTTTGAAAGATATCTGAAGCAGCAGCACATGTCCCACATTGGAGATTTACGACGTCGTCATGTCGAGGTGGCCTCCACCGAGGCAGGCACACAAAACTTGCTCATGTCGAACCGGAGCCTCAAGAGCCGCTACGAAGAGGCCAAAAAGGCCGAGATGCAGGTTCGAAAGGAGTCGGAAAAGAGCCGCGCCATGGCCAAGAAGTGGGAAGCCGACCTTTCCAACAAGGTCAAGACGATGCGCGAAGATGCCAAGAAGACGGCATCGGAGCTGCACGAAGTACAAGAGGAACTGGCAGTGACCAAGGAGGAATGTGGCAAGCTACGCAACCTCTTGTGCGATGCTGAAGTCAAGGAGCTCAACTGGAAGCAGCATATGCAGTCTATTGAGATTCACGGGATTGAGCTCGACCGCCTCCGCGAAGAAGTGACGAGGCTGACGGCAGTAGAGCGCAACGCCCAAGCCAAGGACCAGGAACGAGAGGCGGCCATGAGTGAAGCCACAGGAACACAGAACAAGATGGCCGAGCTGAACATGAAGCTGGCTGCGCAGGAGAGTGAGGTGCAGCGGACAAGGAAACTGTTCCAGGCGCAGGTTGCGGCACTACAAGAGCAACTCAGCGAGGTACAAGAGGAGCGGCTGCGGCCAGGCGCGAACTCGAACCTGGCGATTGAGTCGGCGCTGGCGGCGAGCCGGGCAAAGCAGGCAGAGCTGCAGAAGCAGTATGATTTGCTGCAGCGCAAGTACAAGACGCTGCAATCGTCTCTTCTGGACATGAGCGCGACGGCAAGCGACACTACCGGCACCTCGCCGCGAGACGTGGACTTTCTATCGACGTCTGCCAGCCCAGTCATGATGCGAGCGCGCACGCACCGAGTGCTCTCCAACGCCGAGTCAGAGATGAACCCGCAAAACGTGACACCGCCGCTGGACCCGTCATCGGGGGCTGCACTGACGGCTGTTTCTTCACAGCGGCAGGCCAGCCCGCCGGGGAAGGACGGGCGGAGCGGGAGAGACGGCGCAGGCCCGTCGCGGAGCCCTGACCAGCGACACTTTGGAGGTACGCCTCGGACCAGCTCGCCAAAGGTCACGAAGCGACCGTATGCTAATTTCTTTACCAGCAGGATTGCATAGCCGGCTACGGAGGGAAGGGGGCGACAAGGGCAAGGGAGATGATGCGAGCAGCGGGTCGGGCAAGCCCAAGAAGGAGAAGAAGTCTACTCTGCGTGGCATTCGCGGCTTTGTATAAAGGCTGCGAATCGGGCAGCGGTGGCATATTACGAGACAGCGAGCGTGTCTGGTTCTTTCTTTGTGTATCTCAGCGTATCGGCAAAAATGAGCAATGTATATGAATGTAAAGTAATATAGCGTATCAACATGAGCAATGTACATTTTGCATGCATTTTGTAAAGCTTTCAGGCGTGTTAAACGGCCCACCAGCGTCAAATTGTGATGGCAGGCCTGGGACGGATGCCGCATCGGCGATTTACGTGGCTGGTCGTGTGAGCACCAGCACAAAACGGAATTGCGAGTATACTTGCTAGTGCGTGCTCGGACTACTGAGTACCATGGTATGACGCCAGTGACAATAGTTTTGTATCTCTCGGCCAGCGGCTGGAATGTGTCGGGAGGTGAAGCAAAAGCACATGCCCCGCCGGTGGATGAGAGGGTGAATTTGCGTCTCGGGTAGCTGCGAGGTGCAGTAGAATGTAGACCATTCGTGACAGCAATGCACGAGATAATGGCCGTTTTGTTTCTTACAATTCATGTCTGCTTGTACGGGTAGAGACAATAACAAATTTTCAGTAGTGTTTGCCGCGTGTTTTGATGCCTGAAGAGGGCCGTTGCGCAGATCGCTATATAGGGATGGGTTGAACGGGTGCCGCAGACGGAACCACAGGCCCATTCCAGCTATTGCCCGGGGCTCAGCGCATGCCACGGACGGCACGGAATACACGGCACAGTTGTCTGCAGTACCTACGAGTATGGTACGGTGGTGTTGGCCGGTGCACTGGCGTTCCTGCAGATGTGTTTCTACATTTGGCAAGAGAGTTATGGAGGCATCTATTGTGCACATGAGTCGTCCGATTCTGGACTTGTAGAGCCAGAGGTGAAAAGGAGTATACGTTCGGTACTCCGTCTTCTGTACGGAGTACAGTACACGCGTCGCCTTTGCGGCTCTACGGCACCAGTAAAAGAGTGGTGCTGGACTGTGGCAGTGAACCGGGTGCTGGATTGTCAGTGGCTGCTAAATAAAGTTTTCCTTTGGCTTCTTGTCATGTCACTGGCGCTGGCTTTGCTCCGTACCGTGGTGGTTGCGCGTTTGTACCGGTGGGCGTTGGGCGAGTGTGTGTGGTCCGGTAGGGAATCTAGAATCAGCGCAGAGCACCAATGATGTGCCAGCACAGAGCACAACGGGTGGACAGCCGTTATGGTTGTGGTGGTGGTCTGTGGCCGTTGATGCCCCTGAACTCTGCAGGACTCAGTATACTCCGTACCCGTTGGAGGATTCGTACCTCGAAGGTGGGAGAAGGCACTTCACATGCCGCCACACAGGTCGTATTCATTTACATGCTATTACAATGCAGACGGCGCATGATGCATACTGGTTACGAGCCTGTGCATATTACAGCCAGCAATATTTAGCAGCGGCCCAGGCCAATGCATGGCAGAGCAGACCAGAGAGAGTGCTTCGCGCGGGTACTCGTTTGGGACGGAAAATGTGGAGGCCATGACGTGATGTCCTCGTATTGTTGTGGACGGGTGCCAGGTACAGGGAATGTACCTTGGCAGCGCCTCGTACCACGGCGCCCGTCGTCATGTTTTTTGCATGGGCAGCTGGCGGCAGCTGGCCAAAATGCAAAGAGAGTGGCCGACCACCTCTGCATTCTGCCCATTGTTGAATAACAGCCATAGCGTTGAATGAACTGCTCATGAGCACTGTACATACTCTCTCACACACAGACACACGCGTCCAAATAATAATACACGCACATCCGCTCGCGTCCGCTAAAAAAAGCAACCTGCAAGGTACCTCGAGTCCGGTTGTGGCGCAGGTGCCGCCGTCCGATTGTCCTTGGCCCATGGGTGGCGAGTTCTGGGCCCAAAACAGTGGAGAAACTGCCTGGGTTGACCCCTGTGGACGGCCTGTCAGTGTGCTTTCCATAGTGAAAGGTCTCACTACCAAGCGCTAACAATGGCCCGACGTTCACTGCAAAGGCGAAACATTGTAGCGCTGTACCAACCCCAGTAGCCCGCACCCGCCCCGGAACCCCCGGTCGTCGGCCCCTAAACTAGCCAGTAGCAGCCGCGAACGGGCAAAAATATTATGGTGCCGGGACCCAAACAAGGTACCCAAACAAGGAACCCTCTCGATTCTCGATCTTTCGTTGTTGCTTTTTGAGTGGCTCGCTCAGTTTTTTTGGCCTTTGACCTGACCCCCCGGTAAGGAAACTGCTGCAAGGTACCTGAGGTAGGTACCCATCTCGTACTCTGTAATACCCTACTGCTCCTCGTCCACTTTTCCTCTTCTACCTCTTCTCCTCCTCTCTTCTCTCTCAACCATCCTCCTTCTTTCTTCTCTTATACTCTATTCTTCTGCTGGCCCATCTGTCAAGTCCTCTCGCTTATCCTGACTTTACTGGCTCTCCACTGCAGAACTTCACCTTCGCTTTCTCCCAACACACATACAGCCATCCAAGATGCCTGCTCCTTCGACCCTCCTCACGCTCGCTGCCGCCGTCTCCTCGGCCAGCGCTGCCGCCTACCAGGGCTTCAACTACGACAGCAAGGGCAAGGCCCAGGCCGACTTTGAGAACGAGTTCAAGACGGCCGCCAAGCTCGCCGGCACCAACGGCGCCTTCAACAGCGCCCGCCTCTACACCATGGTCCAGGACGGCACCGCCAACGACCCCATCTCGGCCATTCCCGCCGCCATCAGCACCAAGACCAGCCTGCTCTTCGGTCTCTGGGCCTCGGCCGGCCAGGAGGCCTTCAACAACGAGCTCGCCGCTCTCCAGAAGACCATTGACCAGTACTGCGGTCAGCTCGACGGCCTTGTCGCCGGTATCTCGGTTGGCAGCGAGGATCTCTACCGCGAGACCCCCACCAGCAAGCTCACCAGCCCCGACCCCGGTGCTGGCCCCGAGACCTTGGCCAAGTACATCAAGGAGGTCCGCGACGCCATCAAGGGCTCTTGCCTCGAGAGCGCCCCCGTAGGCCACGTCGACACCTGGACCGCCTACGTCAACGAGACCAACAAGCCCCTCATCGACGCTTGCGACTGGCTCGGCATGGACGCCTACCCCTACTTTGAGAACACCAAGCCCAACAGCATCGAGAACGGCAACTCCCTGCTCCAGGATGCCCTCGACAAGACGGCCGCCGTCGCCGGTGGCAAGCCCGTCTGGATCACCGAGACTGGCTGGCCCGTCAGCGGCAAGACGGAGAACAAGGCTGAGGCATCCAAGGAGAATGCCGAGACTTTCTGGAAGAAGGCTGGCTGCCCTCGCTTCGGCCAGATGAACGTCTGGTGGTACATTCTCCAGGATGCCACCCCTGAGCCCAACCCCAACTTTGCCGTCGCCGATGCCAGCGGCAAGCCACTCTTCGACCTGTCCTGCGACGACGTTGAGCCGGAGACCTCGTCCGCCAAGACCAGCTCCATGGTCAAGACGTCTTCCGAGGCTCCTCCTTCCATGTCCTCCAAGCCTGCTGAGCAGTCTTCCTCGCACGCCGGCAACACCGACGTCCAGACTCTGCCTCCCACCACCGTGAACACCGCCACCCCTGTTCCTCCCGCCCAGACCTCCGACTCTGGTGCCGGCGCCAGCAGCCAGAAGCCCCAGCCCACCAACGACAACTCTGGCTCTGGCAGCCAGACCAGCGCCAGCGGTGGTGCCCCTGGTGTTAGCGAAGTCCCCGAGGCTGGTGGCGCTGCCGGCCTCAGCTCCTTCGGCGCCGCTTTCGCTGCCGTCGCCGTCGCCGCTGCTGCCCTGTAAAGGGATTCCCAGCTCAGATCAGTGAACCAGCTCTGTACCCAGCGCTGGAGTAGCGTGGCTGCGGAATAGCAGCTTATTTTGTGTATATTTTGCGGCCTTTTCTAGTATTATCTATGATGCAAGAGGCGGAGAATTGTTTTCTTCCTCGAGATTCGAGGATTGTTTATTTAGATTTGCATTACGGTGTGGAACACGGGAAACAAAAACGGAACAGGAATATTGGATAGTATAGATGATGCATTGGGAACGGCCATGACACTCCTTTGAAACGATAGACGGGACGGGACTAATACGAGATACCCTCCTTTAATACACATTTTGAAAATATGCCTTTGGAACCGTGACCTTTTCACCTTGTAGTAACTGCAACCCTGTTGATGTCGCGCTCCTTTGATAAACCCCCCGGGCCACTTTGACTCTATGTGCATTTTCCCGTCGTACGAGAGGGAAGATTATGGCACGCGGACATCCGAGCCGAGCTGTTCCGCAGCCGTCGAAATGGTCGTGGCAGCCCCACATGCGCCTCCTTGGTGCTAAAGAAATAAGCTCGGCGTCAACGAACCACCGATCATAATCATCATTCATTTTTCACCTCTGACAAGGACGAAAAATACCTGCCATTGGAACACCCGACAATGGCTAACAGCATGTATCCTCGCTCGCGACTCCAGGTGCTGGCCCTGTGCCTCTGCCTGCTGGCCGCGTGCGCCGCTGCGCTGCCGCAGGACGTCTCGGCGGCCAGCCTCGTTGAGAAGATGAGCTTGGAGCAGCTGGATGACGAACTCCAGGTACGAGATTTTCACAGGCCAAACGTTTACAGATTTGACCAACCCCTCTGCATGTTGCGGTTAGGAGAAAAAGAAGCAAGCTAACTCTCTACACACAGTCATGCCCCATCATCCAGCAGCTCAACGCAGCCAAGCAAGCCCGCCACGACGCCGCCCCCTCGAGCTTCACCACGCGCGCCTTTGCCGTGCTCTTCCCCGGTTCCCCCGCCGTCAACGCCCTCCTCGCGACGCTGTACATTTCGGGTCCGCCCAATTTCCTGCTCGCCCTGTGCCCGACCGACATTGACCCGTCGTCGCTGTCCGTCATGGTGGCCTTTGCCGTCGGCGGGCTATTGGGCGACACGCTGTTCCATTTGCTGCCCGAGATTTTCCTCGGCGAGGACGAGCCGGATCGTGCGAGGTTTGTGCTCGTGGAGCCGAATCGCAATCTTGTGCTCGGGCTGGCGATATTGGTTGGGTTCATGGTGTTTGTGGCCATGGATAAGGGGTTGAGGATTGCGACGGGTGGTGCGGGCCATGAGCATGGACACTCGCATTCGCACTCGCACTCGCAGGAGGTGGTGGATGAGGTGGTTGTTGCTTCGGGGTCTGATGCGGCGAATGGAAAGGCCAAGTCGAGGGGAAAGAAGCAAAGTGATAAGCAGGTTGCGAAGAAGGAAGAGGAGAAGAAGGAGGCGAATACCAGCGTGAAGCTCGGTGGCTACCTTAACCTCATGTAAGTCTTTCTGCACATCCTATATGCAAAACCAACCAGCCATGGAAAAAGTTAACTGACGCCGCAAAAATCGCAGCGCCGACTTTACCCACAACATCACCGACGGCCTCGCCATGTCGGCCAGCTTCTACGCCAGCCCAACCATTGGCGCCACGACGACCGTGGCCGTCTTCTTCCACGAGATCCCGCACGAGGTCGGCGACTTTGCGCTGCTCGTGCAGTCTGGCTTCTCCAAGCGCGCCGCCATGGGCTCCCAGTTCATCACTGCCATTGGCGCCCTGCTCGGCACCCTCATTGGCATCGCCGTGCAAGAGTTTGGCGGCAAGGGAGGGGTCGTTTTGGATGATGAGACGGGTATGCCGAGGACTGCTGGTCTCTGGGGCACTAGTTTGGTGAGTTCTTTTCTTACACCGTCCACCTTTCTTCTCCCTTCCAGTTGTACTGTATCAAACTAGTTCCGGAGAAGCCGCGTAGCTAACCATTGGATTTCTTCATGATTAGACTTGGGGCGATATGCTCCTCCCCTTTACGGCAGGCACTTTTCTCTACGTCGGCACCGTGGCCGTCATCCCCGAGCTTCTCGAGACGGGACCCAACAGGGGCGAGGAACTGCGCAAGACGATTGTGCAGTTTGCCGCTGTTGCGCTGGGTGCGGGCATCATGCTGTACATTTCATGGCACGACTGAACTGTTCTTTCTTCGTTGGGGATGGCCTTTCGTTGCCAAAAATGGGGGTTTCAGAAGTAAGGTGATGAAAAAGAAAAACAAGAATATGGTATAAAAATACTGTTGAAAAGTTTGGGGTGTTTGTGAAAACGGATGCGTGGTGTCTGGGGGTATAACTTTGGAGATGATGTATTATTATTATACGTGGGGTGGCGAGGCGGGGTGCCGAGTCTATATATATATATATATATTTGAGGAGCTTTTGTATTAGAGATATAGACTGATAGAACATGAACAAATCTCGTTTTATACATGAAAGAATCTCGAAGGGGTTCGAGGAAACAAATAATGCCAGCGAACCAGTGAAATGTGCACCGTGTGTCGGCCAAGTATAGGGTAGCAGGCTGTCAGACATTTACACGGAGACGAGTTTCAGCAAAACATAAGCCGTATGATTTATGCTCTTTTTATTGATGGAGGTTGTCGTTAAACTTTCAAAGGTTTAATATTTCGCGATAACAGCGACTTTTGAAATTGTGCATGGGTTGTACCAATGCCGCATCGTTTACACGCATGGTATCCCATAACCAGTTCCTGTACAGTTCAGGGATCTTTAGAATCAGCATCGTCTAAGCACCTACTGTGGTAGTGGTTCAACTCGAAAATACTCTACAGAATACAAAACAGTCGTCGCGCATTCTCTCAGGCTCTACGTCTACATTCTTGGCGGATGACGAGAGCATGTCGTTATCACTCTACGAGCTTGGCGGAAGCCTCAAAGAGTCAGGCAGTTCCAAAGCATCCAAAATGTGGCTTTCAACGTTCAGGATACCACTGTAAACCGGCGTGTGCCGAGAGAATGCCAAGATGATGCCGGTGCGTCGGCAGTGCCAATAGTGAGGCTCGCCATGTGACCGAGGCTGATGGTTCCACGGCACTTGGCCACCAAGCCTGCGGCGTTTGGCGCACCTCCCTCAGATACTTGAGTACAGAGCGGACAGCTTGTAATTCACCCACCAAGGTCACAACAATCCCACGCCCTTGCGGAGACGACAGAATGCCTATTGAAGGATCCTCAAGCCCGTCACTACCCGCCCGAACTCAAGCCTTGCATGTAATGAATGCAGCGATGAGGTGATGGGTGAGGGGTCCGCCGGCGAAATCAACCAATCGGTCCATGGCGTGTCGATGCTGTATCACCGGCGGGCGGCGATGGCAAGGGCGATTTGGGCAAATCGGTCACACGATCAAGGTGCTCGGCGCTCAGAACATGGGCAGGACAGCTGCTCGGTGCTCGTGGCTCGGCACTGGAACTAGCTGCATCCTTTGATATTAGCTGGGTTGACGGCGTCGGCGGCGGCGCTCAAAACAGAAGCTCGGCAGCAATGTACAAGTACATGAGGGACACTTGAGACCAGTGGTCACAGTCTGCACAGTCTGCCGGACAAATGACAGCCTGTTGGATTGGAAAAGTGCCGATCAAAGACGCCAAAGTTTGAGCCGACAACGCCAGTCTGATGCAATGGCAGGGCAGCGGGCGATTTGTATGGCTGGAGGGGAGCTGGTGGTTGGAGCTAGCCGTCATACCAAGACGTTTAGGGCGCCATAGGCTCACTTTGACGGGCGATGGATGTGACCCCTCACTGCTGATTCACAGTGTGATGGCGCCCGACAGGCCATTGTTAATGGACAGCAGGAGCGCTCGGCTTACGCATCAAGCACGCAGGCATGACAGACTCGCACAGCTAGGGCGTTTTTCTGTACGCTATGCAAGGTAATGCTGGCCATCCTGCCGCCAATGTGTCACGGCAGGGTCATGACACCGCCTTTGGCCGTAGTGACACCTGCGGCGCCAGAGCCATCCCAATGGGGCAGCATGGGTTGCCCTGTAGTGCCCCGATTTGGAATAAGACGGGCGGTTTGGTGTGCGGCCACAACTGTCACCTTCAACGCACGCATGTCCGAGTACAGCGTTTGAGTTGGCGCGCGAGGTATGACGGCCACCGCAGGGTAGCAGCGTTATTGGTGGACAGTGGCGAGCCGAAGTGAGGTGGTGCGACGCAGCAACCAAGCCAGGACCAAATAGGGTAATGGCAAGCAACTTTTGCGTTTGTCGATTGATCAGGAGGCACTTTTGAGCTCCGTAGGTTTGGCCGGTAAGGTCTCGTATGCTCGCAGCAGGCTATCATGAGCGTGCTCGTACGTAACAGAGCCGTACGACAGACAGGAGAGAGGGGCTGGTGCCAGAAATGGTGCGAGTACTGCAGTCGCACTCGTAGCTCCTGCATCCGGCGACAAAAGAGGGAGCTGGAATCTCAAGAATCCAGGGTCCAGCTGGCTGCGGGTTAGAGCCTGAACTTAACCCCCAGGACGGACGGGGCCTCACTAGCGCCGGCAGCGGGCCATTCTGGTGGCAGATGTTCTGGCCTCGGGTCCTGGGGGAGGGTCCTGCCTGGCGAGAGGAGCATTGATGCCAACGGGGATCCATTTGGACTCGTCTAGAAAGCTTGTCGAGACAAAGGTCCACGATGCAAGACGGAATGCCATGAGCCATGCAGATGGGGGGCCGGGGGGTGATGCTATGACGGAAGATGGGGAACGGACGCGGCTACGAGTAGGAGGGCGCCTCGCGATGGCTCGTACTCCGTAGAGCAATCATACTGATATGAAGGAATGGAGGTGAATGATGGGGATTGAATCTTTGCGGCGGGGGCGACGTCGAGTCACGGCTTAGACGGTGAGATAAGGCAAGGTGTCTGTAATTATTCGTCCAGTAAGAGCAGTATTCGGGCGGTGTGTGTTGGCCCTGCGAGTGTGTGATGCCGCGGAAGGGGCGGGATGAGATGAACAGGAGCGGAGAGTGCAGAGAGGAAGAGCAAAATTCGTGGGAAGGAAGCTACGAGAAGAGTGCGCAGGATTGTGCAGGTTCCTGCCCCGAAATACCAAGTTTGTTCAAAGGATGAATGCAGGAAGGTACTAACGTGCGATGATGTATTGCCTGCCTTATTCACTGCATCTCTGTGGCCCGGCGGCTCCTTCCTGCCGTGTGTGTTGCCTTGCCCACGTTGGGCTGCTCTCGCACCTCGCCTCACCAGTATTACTTCCTATGTAGCTACCTACTCGTGCGGTGGCAGTACGATGTAAGACTCTGTCAGGGCCAGGGCACAAACCAGCCGCGGGAAAAGTGGACGGGCGATGAGCGAAACGGCCAGGGCCAGAATAGACAGTGGCCGCGCTAGACCTGAATCGGGACAGGTCAGTCAAATCGTGCAGCATCGGGGGTGCAGCCAACCGAAAGGCACCGACCGAAGGCCGCTGGCGGCGCTGGGTAGCATGGGATGGCAGCCAGGCCAGATGCTGGGGGGTGTATGGACTAACCGCCGCCAAAAAGTAGCGATACCTGCTCTACCTTGCCTACCTACGAGACCCCAGGTGGAGGCTTGACTGAAAATTTAAACTACCACCACCGGTTCCCTACTAAATAATGTGGTTCGATTACGCGCTTGAGCCACCTTTTGCGTGTACTCGTACGTACGAGTATGAGCAGCCGTGAATCCTAGTAGGCAGTGGCTGACGCTGGAACTGATGAGCAGGCACGCGGAAATAGAAGAAGCTTTTTCCCATGCACGCCGTCGACACTCTTTGCTCCTTGGGGGCCGCATGGCGATATCGGGGAATAACGAAAAATGGCATGCCACCATGGCACCCACCAAAGCCAAAAATACAGAGTTTTATGTGCCGTGTGTTGCGGCAAAGTACTACGTGTGCCGCTGGCGGCGGCGAGCTTATTCGAGAGAGATCAGCATAAAGCTTGTGATGCAGGGTGGCCATGATGATGGATGATGCCACGGTCCCATCCTTCCTCCCACCACATCAGTCGGTCCGTTGTGTGCTCCTGCTCTTCATGCTGCGAGTCCATGATGGCAACGTACTCGTAAGCCGGCCAAAGTTTCATGGGCGTGGAGGTGCGACAGTGGCCAGCAACCCACGGTGTTGCATGTGAAGCGTCAAGATCCAAGATGGAGAGGTGATCAACCAAAGGGCCTCGTCTGACCAGCAAGAGTCATTGCCTGGCCTCCCCGCAATCTACGGATGCGTAGCACCAAGCCAGAATCCCCAGAAGCGTTCGCAACGAGGCAAAAGCCGTTCCGTGTCGCAGGTTACACCGGGGGCGGGCGCCGGGGCTTGCAGCCAGCCAACAAGACGCGCGCAAGCAAGCACCGCAGCGGGTAGAGGCGCGCCTGCGCCCGCTTTGGCGACCCCGGATTCCGTCTTCTCGGATGCGCTGCCAGCCAATACGCATGGTGTTGAGCGATGCTCCAGTGCGGGCCTGGGACTGCCCGCGCGCGCCCGACTGGCTGCTAGAGATGCAGAGGACAGGGGAGAGCTCGCGCCACACCTAGCCACAGACGCCATCGCCATAACCGCCAGCGTGTCTCAGGCGGGGTGCACCACCAGCGCCAACCACAATGCGCTGAGTAGCCGCATGGGCAAAAAAAAAGTTTGCGACCTGGAAAAAAAAAATTGCCACTCCCGCCACGACCTGCATCTGACTTACAGCAACCACCCCCCACCCCTCCTGCACCTCCGATCCATGACCGAAGAGCCCCATCGGAATGGACACCCAGCAGACCCAGTCAGCAGTCGAGACCGCACCAGAACTTGGTTCCAGATGTTCTAATGGAGACGTCTGCCTCGCATGTTGCCCGTGAGCTCGTGTACCAACTGTCGAATTGGTCGAAATGTTGCCTATTTCGGCCAGCTTGCCCAGGTGCTGCTCGTGTTGCGCGGCCATGGCCATGGTGTCATGCCCAGCATCGTGAGTTCGTGGCCTGACGAGCCTGCAGACCGCCATCCAGCCATCCAGCCATTCCGCCGCCTCCCGCGTTCGCGAAGAATACCGAGTCGAACACAATAAGCTTGCTTCTAGCCTCGATTATTGTTTGCATGGGAGCCCGGGCGGCCCCTGGTGCCGGAGAATGCGGAAAAGCCAAGCTTTTTGGCCGAGGCGGCTCCTCCCTACACACTTGCACGCTTGCACATTTGCACGCTTGCACGCTTGAACGCTTGCATGCTCTCACCCTCACGGCTTGCACACCCCCCTGCGTCTGGAAGCCGCCGTGGAAGGCCCCAAGCAAGCCTCGACACCATGCCCAACGGCTTTGGCTGGCATCGTCAACTACACGACGAGGGCACGCGTGGCTTGCTCTCCGAAGCGCCGCTCTAACTCGGGGCTTAGGCTTGCCGCCGAACTACGCCCCCAAATTCCACGTAACAAGTAGAGTCCCCTGGCGGACGAGACTGCCTGACGCCCCTCGAGGCGCCTTACACGCGACGAGGACTTTAATTACCATTACAATATGACTATCAACTCATCCTATTCGGTGCATGGGGCGGCAAATGAAGCATTAGCTCCTTGCGCTTCCTTATACTCTGGACGGACCAGCAGCCCCTCTTAACTCCCTACACAACCCAACAATCGTGGGCCTATGTGGCGGTCGAGACACGTCCCCGTGGTAGCCCTTGTTGCCAAAGCATCATGGTGATGGCGGTGATGACGACGTCCGCGCGCAACCCCTTCCCATCACCAGCAAGTCTGTTGGCCCGCCAAAGCTGTCCGAGGAGAAGCCTCCGGGCGTGCAGCATCATCTTGCAAGGCAGCCAAGTCATGCACCCAGCGAAAATTGGACCGGCGCACATCAAAAATCAGGGCCGGTTACCTTACAAGGTAGTTTGCGCGTAGGTGGCTTGCTGCGCAAATCGCACACGGGGAATGGCAATCTACAATCATGGCCAAGTTTTTTTACGGGCCACGCGGCAGCAATGAAGCGTGTAAGTGACGGTGTGTAGGAGCTGATGGGTGAGCGACCGTGCGAGGCGTGTAAGTGAAGAGCCTGCAGCACCAACGCCAGCGTGGGTGCACGACGGACATGCATGAAATCATAGGCGCCACCACGGTGGACTGGTACCGGAGCCTTTTGGCCTCAGGGCACCAAGCCAGGCCCAAACATCGAGATCAAGATAGCCATAGTTGAGTTACAGCGGTGGGTAGACTTGTGGGTATGAGGACGGTACCAAGCGTACCCGTGTCCGCTACGGGGTACGAGTACTGGACAGCTCTACGAGCGCTCGTACGGCAAGCCGTTGGCGATGCCGGGCAGCTATTTTCCTGTTAGACGAGATAGTCTGACCTGGGCCTGGCCAGGGTCCAATGATGCCCGGCGCCATCCATAGACGGACCAACACACCTCGTACAAGGACGCACATGCGCACGCGTACGGGGCCCGTTGGCTCTCTCTACACAGGAACCTGCCCACCACATGCTGGAGGAGCAAAGAGCAGCCAATTGGCAGAGACATGCACTCGAGGTGATCCTGAGACGAATAAATTCGGATCCCATGTTACCGACTCGGAATATTTTCCAGTATTGCGTGGATTGCACGGCGTAGAACTTGCGGTGGGCTAGTTGGCCCAGTGTCCACCAGCAAGGACAAGGGCAAGGCGAAGACGGACGCAGAGTCGACAATTACGAGAAAAAAAGGGCGGTGCGGTGTGCCCTGACTAGCAACTATCGTGAACTCCAAGGCCCAGCCCTTTTGCTACCAGTACCCCGTGGGCGTGGTGTCTGTACTCGTGCCGTGTAAGAGCCAGTGCGGGAAGCGTGGGAGGGCAGGGCGAAAACGGAAGCGGTAAGGAAAGGTGGCTTCGGAAGCGCCGTCGACGACGACCGCAGGCTAGCCGGTCCGGGCGGCGGACAGCCGACACGGGTGCACTACCGCCACCACTGCGGGCAGCCAGGCGCGGCGAAGAATTCTCGTAATTGCGGCTCCCGGCTTCGTTCTGAAGCGCGGAAACTTGTCAAGGGAACTATCGGAAGCCAAAATAGCTACAGACGCAGTGAGCGCATCATTCGATCGCGGCGTCATGTGCGTGGGAGGACGCAAAGGATTTTTCATGCTGGGAGGCTGTGATTACTTGGTCGCGATGGTTCTTTTTTTTTTTTTCTGGGTGCGTTGCGCGACACGACAGGTGTGTAGGTGGGCGCGGGGTGGTGAAGATGGGCTCGAGGGGGGTTGACCAAGTGAATAGACTGGGAGGGGAGAGTGAGAGGTGAGAGTGAGAGGGAGCAGGCTGGGCCTGACTGGACCCGGACTTGGACCTCGCGATGGGGACACATTCATTGGCATCTCCAGCGTCCCGCTGGCAGCGCAGCGTCGCAGTATCGATGCGCGTAGCATTAACCGGCGGCGGCGAACGGACGGGAAGGCCCTGGCCTGAGTAGCAAAGATGGTGGGAGGAGCCTCATGAGGAGCCTCATGAGGAGCCTCTTTCGATGGCGCCTTTTGCCAGGGAAAGGTGGTGGGAGGAGCCGCGCGCCGCCATCGCCGTGTGTAGGAGCCTCATCGTGGCCACGCGCGTGCCACAGGCGTGTCACAGGTTGGGTTGGTTTTTTTTTGGTAGCAACGCACGCTGATGGCGGTTGCTGGGTTTGGGGGGTCCCTGCTGCGACACGGGTGCTGGTGGGCATGACGACACCCCCTCTCGTCTCTGCAACCGCCCTACCCCAGGCTGGGCTAGGCCACTCAAGCTCCGAGTACGCAAGCCAAGTGCACGCCCTATGGCGGAAATGGCCACCCGTTCAGCAAGCCTGCCGGCCACCGATATAGTGCGGCCTGCACACACGCACACACACACACACACTTACACGCCTTTGTACCGGTACCTGTCCGGAGCGGAACGCCGTCACCCTCTGCTCCCCTCTTTTTTTTTCCCTGGCGACGCGACCACCCCTCCCCTCCCCCTCTGTGCCAATCCACCCGAGCTGAGTGCCCCCGAGAACGTCTTTCTGGCTCTGATCAAACGCCGCCGCCGAGCCGGCAGCCAACCCGGATGGACGAACGTCGCCGGTTTGGCTGGCTGGCTGGATGGATGGATGTCTGGTCTGCCCAGCCAGAGAAAAAAAATATGGCGACAGTGAATTAGAGCTCCCCCACGTTTGTAAATCAAGTGACTCAAGGTCCCTGGGGCTTTTTTTTCTTGCCTACCGTATGGTTCTGGGTCATTCTTCGCGGCACCCCTCCCCCCTCCTGCCTGCCTACCCTCCTACGCTCCCGTCTGCTCTTGCCATCCATGGCTGGGTGGCCAGTATTCCGTTTGCTCTTGCCCTGGCTTGCCAAAAAATAAATAAGATGCTACGCCTGCTCCCACCATCACCCTCGATCTGCCTCTTCATTCTGTCGTCATCTTCCATCTCGGGTTTCCAAGTCGCTTGCTTACCGCAAAGAACCACCCCTTCTGGATATCGTCATCATTTGGGCCACGGACGGACACGGATCTTCATCCTGACGTCTTAGCTGCCCTTATTCCCGATCACACCACTCACAACCGTAAATCGCCAATCCCGATTTACCACGCCACAGCCTACCACTGTTTGGCTCTGCCTTATTTTTGCATACATTATTAATACCTAATCCCGTCCTCCCTTTTCCCCAAAGCCTAGCACGCCCTTGTGCTTGACATATTTCATCCCATTCTCCATACGCAATATACAAGGTTGTCATTCACGCCTTGTTTACCAATCAACCTACAGCCTGCTCTGCCCCAGCCAAAGAGCACGCCATCACACCCAAACGACATATACGCCCTTGTCGAACAAGACTATATATACTACAGTAGTATATACGCCTTTATTTTTCTATACGGCAACAAAGCTTCTGTGAATCTTTTTTCTTCAAAAAGACGCTGAACACAGCACAAAGCTGCTCGCAAGTCATCGGACAAAATCGCACTCTTGGGCTGAAATAGAGTTTCACCCATTCCACGGACACACCGCGCTGCCAAAAACGAGCGAACAGCCTGCTACACCCTTTCTCCGGGTCGGGCTGTCCTCCACACGCTAAAAGCAAACCACTCAAGCAAAAAAGCTAGCTTCTCGCCGAGAAACGGGCTCGCTAGCCCCCCAAAGAAACGGGCCATGTCCAACGTCACTGATGCCGCCGGCCGAGCGGCTGCTCGCCCCAAGGCTCCCACCACGCACAAGCCGGCCATCGATATCATTATCGACCGCCACTACAGCTCCAAGGTCTACACCTCTGGCTCGACCATTTCCGGCCGCGCTGTTATCCAGCCGACCCGCGATGTGCCCTTTGACTTCTTCGACATTGTCTTTACCGGCATTGCCGCCACCCGCTTGGACTTTGTCCAGCAGTACCCGAGCCACTCGTTCCGCCCCTTCATGAAGCTCCGCATGCCTCTGTCCGAATCTGATCTTCCCGAGAGCCGCATCTTCAAGGCTGGCGAGACGTACAGCATTCCTTTCCACTTTGTCGTCCCCCACCACCTCGCTATGGGTGCCTGCAAGCACCAGTGCGACAACCCCGCTGTCCAGGACCACCACCTGCGTCTGCCGCCCTCTGTTGGCTTCTGGGGCGCCGACGACCAGGCTCCCGAGATGGCTCAGGTCGAGTACGCCATCAAGGCTCGCGCCATCCAGGGCGGTATTCCTGGCGGCCCTACTGCCACCAAGGCCATGGAAGGCCAGCACATCCTCAAGGTGCTCCCGGCCACCCCCGAGGACGCTCCCCTTGACATCACCTTCCGTGATGAGCGCTACACCCTGCTCAAGTCCAAGACGATTCGCAAGAACCTCTTCTCGGCCAAGACGGGCAAGCTCACAGTCGCCTCGTCCCAGCCCAGCGCCGTCATGTTCTCTGCCGACGGCCGCCAGTCGTCCACCTCGACCGCCCACGTCGGCCTCGAGTTCTTCCCCGACTCGGCCGACACGACGCCCCCCAAGATCAACTCGGTCTCGGGCAAGCTCGTGTCGACCACCTTTTTCGGTGCGGCCCCGGCTGACCACTTGCCTAACCTGGGCCCGCGTACTTCTTACCACAGCACCCCGTGCCTCAACTACATGACGACCACTTCTCTCTTCAACAGCTCCGTTGACAAGGTCTCTTGGAACCAGGAGAAGGTCCCGGCTCCCCGCCGTGACTCTGGCTACTCCAGCTCTCACATGGACGACGTCGTCATGGAGAATGCCGATGCCCAGGCGAAGAAGAATGCCTCGCCGTTCAAGCACACGACCAAGTTGGAGATTCCCTTCACGGTCAAGAACTGCAACCGCAAGTTCTTCCTGCCGACTTTCCACTCGTGCCTGATCTCCCGCACCTACAGCCTACAGCTGACGCTGTCCGTTGGTCCCACCAACACCACCTTCACGCTGTCCCTGCCGCTGCAGATTGGTGTCGAGACCATCAACGATCCCCAGGGCGGCGACCTGCCCAGCTTCGAGAGCGTCATGGCCCAGACCGAGGAGGACGAGGCCGACGTCTACCTGCGCCCTCGCATCCGCCGCCTGCCTTCGGACGAGGTTCCCCAGATGAACACTCTGCTCCCTGGCTACGATGAGCTCAACCGCCGCGCCCGTGCCGTGCCGGTGGCTTAAACCTTTTATTACCTCTTAATCTTAATCGCCGTCGCTATTTTTTCATTTATAATGATACCCCAACGACTTGGCCTGATTTATTCGGTTTTGATTTTCGACAATTGCGGCATTGCATTCGTTTTTTACTTTTGCACAGCAATTGCCACCACGACACACTCGGCTTTGCATTTTCATGCATAAAAGATTTGGGTTCAGTTTTGCATGGGAAGTAATAGAAAGAGTCACCAAACGGAGATGCTGTACATATCTACATTGTCAGCACAACTTAATTGCGTCGCTTTACCAGCGTCTTCTTCTCCCTCTTCGTCTCCGATTTGGCACACGACTCGATGGATATTTGGATTCTGTTTTAAGCGAGGAGTTTTTTCTTGCTTTTTACAATTTTGTTTTGTTTTGGTCATGGCTTATGGAGCCAAGAAAAAGTTGATCTTTGGAACCCAAGAAGTAGTTGATCTGTTCTTGGGAGGTTTTGTTACAGTCGAAAGAGACTATCTAGGGAATCATGATGGGCTCTGCGGGGCTTTTCCCATACTCGATCTTGTTTGCTGCTTGCCGGTGTTTGTTGTGTTTGACTGGTATATGATGACGCGATATGATGAGTGAAAGCGATACTTGGTGATTTGATATGATGATGACATGGGGATATTTCATGCATGACGGTTGTTATGTGCGCCGTAGACCGGGCACAAGCATAAATAGTATTGTAATATACAAAGACGACTACAGTGGATAAGTCGACTTTTCTCACCATTTCAACCCTTTCCAATTCGATTTTAACATATCTTGTAAAATTACGAGCAACCCTCTGTACGAGTAGAATGCATAGATCTGACAACTACTCCAACGCAGATGGCGAGACGATCCGAGTGACATGACGGCCTCGTGCCATTCGTCACTAACACGGGGATGCTCGCGTGCGCGGCGCCCCGGCAATCACAACGCGGGACCCACGCGCGTGTCCTGCATGTGGCCGCTGATTTGCCAAGCCGGGAGGTGTCCTTCTTCTTTGGGCTGCGTGGCCAGTGCTACTCGGCGACCCCCCTGTCTTCCCGCTCGCTGTCCCTTGTTAGCGTGCGTGGTTATGTTATGTGGTGCTAGCAAGGAGACGGGATGATGATCTATCTGCAAATGAACAGGAGGCAGGAAAGAAGATCGGCGTGATGGACAGTGAGCTGATACGGATACTATTCGTGCTATGGAGTGCCCGTTGCGACATTTTTTTTTACTGACGAATTGCTGCCACAATGGGGTCATGTTCATTGCAGTGTATTACTTTGTAGTAGTAGGTAGCACGTCTATGGCATGCTCCTGCGGAAACAAGACGCGTCCCTCTCCCCCGCTGTCTCGCCCTATCAGCGCTGAAGCCTAGTCCACCCGCCTGTCAAAGTTGGCCACTGGGCCCCCTTTTTTTACACTGGCTCCCGCTGCTTCGCCCTGTTTCCAGGCCCTTTTTTTGCTGTCATCCACCCCCTGTATTGCGAGTTACAAACCCGTCGCCCTTACTTTCCCCAACCAGCCAAGAAAACCGTTTCTTCTTCGTCCTCTTTGGTGGCACGCGACAATAAACGGTTGAAATTGAAACGTTTTTTTCCTGGACTTGGATCCTGGACTATCATATTGAATTTTCCTTTTTTTTTATTCCATTTCTTATTTCATTGGCCTTGACGACTCGGGCTTTTTTTCGGGCGTCTTTGGCTGGCGTGGCTGCAGACTAGATACCAGAGACCCTGCCGATCTTCAGCTTCCGGCTAGCCTGGCCTCTTTTCCTTCTTCCTTCTACACCACAATCAACCCTCTTAACCCCCGGTGGTACTCTGTGCCCGTTACACTCGTTGGCGAAAGAATCGCGCATGCTCCGACAGACGAAACGAATTTGAATCGAGACGGCGGCCTGCGAATTCGCCCCCCTCCTCGTTACCCTTGGTGCGACACGCGTGTTTTTGGCAGAAACACCTCGACCTGCCGCGCGTTTTGCGTTTTCCTCCCCCGGATTCGTGCGTCGTAAACGTCATACAACGCCCCGATAGCCCTTTATAATGGTTGCACTGGCGAGAGCTGGCCTCCGCGGGCTGCTCTCTCTTCTGCTGCTCTCTCTGGTAGATGCTTTTTACATCCCTGGTAAGCAAGCCTGTCCCCCGACAATGCCGAGCCTATCCCTTCCTCAGGAAGTCGACTACTAACCACGCCTGCGCGGCATCTTGTGTAGGATGGTCGATAAAGAGCTACAAAGAAGGCGAATATATTCCTCTCATGGTCAACAAGGCCTACTCCGACAATACACAGCTGCAATATGCCTACTACGACCTGCCATTTGTCTGCCCGCCCACCGGACACTCGAGGAGCGCCGGCAACTTTCTCAGTGGCAAGAGCATTCCCTTGAACCTCGGCGAGGTCCTCCGCGGCGACCGCATCACCACCTCTGACATTGAGCTGGCCATGGCCAAGGACAAGGAGTGCACGCCCCTCTGCAACATCCAGCTGCCGAATCACGACCTTCACTGGACAAAGGAGCTGATTGCCGACGGATACGTCGTCGAGTGGATTGTCGACAACCTCCCCGGCGCCACGAGCTACGTCACGGTCGACCGAACAAAGAAGTACTATGCGGCTGGCTTCAAGCTGGGATACACCGAGGAGTCCCCCAGCACCGGCCAGACGCGTTACTATCTTCATAACCATCACACCATTGTCATCCGCCATCGCAAAGCCCCTGGCCGAGCGGGCGAGCGCGGCGAGCGCATTATAGTGGGCTTTGAAGTCTACCCCAAGAGCATTGGCCGTGACCACAGCCGCGATAGCCAAGGCTGCCCGGTGAACCTGGACCACGTCGAAAACGGCTTCGAGTTGACGCTGGGTGGCAATACGACGGTGGGTGATGGTCCGCGATATGCCGACACCCCGAGCCCGGCACCGCGCGACGTGCGGGCCGACGAGAACGAGGATGGCGATCTCTTCATCCCGTACACGTATTCGGTTTACTTCCGCGAGGACGAGTCCATTGAATGGGACCAGCGCTGGGACCTGTACTTTGTCAACCAAGAGGAAGGTGCCAGGATCCATTGGCTCGCCATCATCAACTCGCTCATCATTTGCGGCCTTTTGACCAGCATTGTCCTCATCATCTTTGCCCGGACGGTCCACGCGGACATCAAGAGCTACAAGGAGGCGGCTGTCGAGGGCGGCAAGCTTAGGACGAAGAAGAAGCAGCAGCAGCAGTCTCCGGGCAGGGAAAAGCCGACAGGCCTGCTGGGCCAAGAAGGTGATGCGGACGCGGAGCTTTCCGATGGCGATGATGACGATGCCCTTGAGGATATCACCGGCTGGAAGCTGCTGCACTCTGATGTGTTTCGCACGCCCAGCTACGGATACTTGCTGGCACCGCTTGTCGGATCCGGCACGCAGCTTCTGTTCATGGCGCTGGGACTGGTATTGCTCAGTGCCTTTGGCATCCTGAATCCAAGCTTCCGCGGAGGCTTCATCAGCTTTGGAGTTGGTCTGTTCATCTTTGCTGGCCTCTTCTCCGGCTACTTTTCCGCTCGAGTTTTCAAGAGCTTTGATGGCAAGGATGTGCGCAAGAATGCAGTGGTCACTGCCCTACTGTTTCCTGGCATGGCGTTTGGCTTGGTATTTATTCTGAACCTGTTTGTATGGGCACAGGCTTCCAGCACGGCGATTCCATTTGGGACGCTCGTTGCCATTGTGCTGCTCTGGCTGTGCATCCAGGTGCCGCTTGTATTTGCAGGATCGCATTACGGCTTCGAGAAAGCTGGCGGCTGGGAGCACCCGACCAAGGCGACGTCGATTCCGCGGCAGATTCCGGAGCAGCCCTCGTACATTCGCCCGGTGCAGTCGGCACTGTTGGCTGGCTTGATTCCATTTGCCGTCATCTTTATTGAGCTGCTATTTGTGTTCCAGTCCATGTGGCAGGACAAGAGCGGCTTCTACTACACGTTTGGCTTCATGGCCGTGGTGTCTGTCATTCTGATTGTCACCATTGCCGAGGTCACGGTCGTGACGATATACATTCAGCTGTGCTCGGAGAACTACAACTGGTGGTGGCAGTCGTTCTTCGTCGGCGGTGGCAGCGCTGCGTGGGTGTTTTTGTACAGCGTGTGGTATTACATGTTCAAGCTACACATTTCTGGCGTGGTGAGCAGCTTGCTGTTCTTTGCCTACAGCTTCCTAGCCTGCTGTGTGTACGGCCTGTTGACGGGCACGGTTGGATTCCTGAGCGCATATGCCTTTGTTCGACGAATTTACAGGTATGTTGCACATGAGATGGAAGCAATGTAGAATGTGGGCTAACGTGCGAGCAGTGCCATCAAGATTGACTGATGCGGCGGACGCCGCCGTGATACATTCCTTTTTAATAACCATTTTTATCCCACACCAATAACGACACATTGTACGATCATTTCTGGAATAGGTTTTTTGCATTTACATGGCCAAGATTGGCGTCTTGAAACATGATAGGGAAAGAAGAAAATTTTGGCACATGCAACCGGCTTTCCTAGCCTGCGGCGTCTGAAAGACCAACACGAATTTTGGTTGATCTTTTTAATATTATATATGGTATTATATGGAGTACCTACCTGGCGCAACTGAGCAAGCCATTGTGCTTTTGCAATGAATATTGTTTTTGTTTTACGTTGTATTTTGTGTATGCGCCTTCTGGTTCGTGTGTGACTCATCCACCCTGCTATGGGCCGAGTACGACTTTGTAACCTCAATCTCTCCTTAACGCTGCAATTGAAAATGGAGTTATAGCAGCAAATTTCAGACGAAAACATGCCCCCCGTTTCAGAAAAACCGTGGACCTCTTCGTCCCCGGTAGCCACCGGCCGACAACTCGTGCCGATCCACCCACCGCTCCTCTCAGCCCTCGCCCACGGCACCCTCGTCGAGGCTTTGTGCCTCGACGCCTCCATCACGCCGTACATTGTATCACCCGAATGCACCGGCGTATGGAAGATGCGCGTCGCCCAGCTGGAGCGTGAGCCCGCCGACGCCATCTGGGTGACGCGGCTGCTGGTTTTGGAGGACGACGACAGCAGCGACGGTTGTGCGCAAGGGAAAACGACGGTGGTAGGCCGTGCTGGGTTTCACGGCCGGCCAGATGATGAGCGCGGCATGGTTGAGGTAGGGTACTCGATTGATCCGCTGCATCGACGACGGGGCCATGCGCGCGCGGCGCTGGAGATATTGCTGGCGGTGGCGAGGGCGGATGAGCGGGTGACTGTGGTGAGGGCGTCGGTTGGCCCGTGGAATGAGGCTTCGAGGGCGTTGGTGGTAGGGTTTGGGTTTGTGGAGGTTGGCGAGCAGTGGGATGAGGAGGATGGGAGGGAGATTGTGTATGAGTTGGGGGTTTGATGGTTGGGAGACGGAAGTGAGGATGTTTGTGGTGTGGTGGTGTGGTGGTCTTGTTGTGGTTTCGTGGAATATGGTTGATGGATGATGGAGCTCAATTGAAGTAGGGTTTGTTCCTTGGTATTTGGGCGAGCGATACACGGAATGATGGGCTTACATTGTACAATTGAAGTAATTAATCACTTCTAGGTTTGGATATACGACTGTGGCGGCGTTGTATCTGCCAAACGGTTCCCGAGACACGGCAGCTTAGGCGATCCACCACCATTAGGGCGCGGTTATAAGCGCCGTTCAACAATGTTTTTACAACCCCCAGGGGACAGATGCGGAATACTTGATAGCATGAATATTCTTCATAGGCTTTGGTTCCTACGTTTTATCTGTCAAGCGTCTGTGCGGCAAGATTCAATCTCCCGGGACGGATCGGGTCCCCTGGCTTCTCACGATGTACCCGCGTTGATCACCGTCCAATGTCTCACACATCTGTCTTTTTCGTTTTATGCGCTTCCAGCTCTAGTCTCAAGCCGCGCACATTCCTACTCCTATTCCCCTCATCCTTTCGTCTTCAGACTCGCCGTGACTTCTCCCAGAAGCATCGGCATCCTACTTTGGCAGTGAAGCTTCCTGTCGCTAAACGATGGCCATTGCAAATCAGGAGACGGCACCTCTCCTCTCGGACCGCAGCCCTTGTTCAGAGGACTGGTCCAATGGCTCGCCCGGGGCCGAGGACGGCATGGCCGGCTTTGATCCCGAGGGCGACGAGGAGAACCCGCGCGAGTGGGCGGTGCGGTATAAGTGGTTTACCGTCTTCCTACTCGCCATGGAGGCGCTTGCAGTGTACGTCTACGGGTTCCGGCACAAGAGGCAAATTTCTCCTATTAACTCGGTTACAGCACCTTTAGCTGCATCTCCGTCGTGCCCATCGCCAGGCGCATATCCAGGGACCTAGGCGGCGCACCAGACGACACCTCCTCCGAGGCCCTCCTCGTCACCATCTGGGAGCTCGGCGAGGCGGCCGGGCCCCTGCTCATCGGCTCACTGTCCGAGCTCTTTGGCCGCTCGCCGGCCATCAACGCCGCCAACGCCGCGCTTGCCGTCTCCCTGGCCCTGGGCGCGCTGTCGACGACGCTCCCCTTCTTCACGTTTACGCGCGTCCTCGCGGGAGCCGCCGTCGCCACAAACGTGCTGGGCCCGGCCGTCATTGGCGACATGTTTGTCCCCGAGGAGCGCGGCGCCGCCATGAGCTTTATTCTTATCGCGCCGCTGCTCGGCAGCTCGATTGGCCCCGCGTTTGCCGGCGCCGTCGTGGAGGCGCAGGGTTGGCAGTTTGTTGTCTGGGTGTGTGCTGCGCTGGCGACGGTCGGGTGTGGTGTGTTTTTGGTACTGTTTCGGGAGACGTATGCGCCTGTTATTTTGCGGCGGCGGGCGGAGAGGTGGTTGGACAAGTGCGGTGATGGTGATGATGAAGAAGATGATGATGATGGCCGCAGAGGTGGCGGCGAGGCCAAGCTGAGGGCTCTGCTTGCGTCGCTGTCGAGGCCGGTGGTGTTGATTTGCAGCTCGCCGGTGTTGATGGGGGTTGCGGTGTATGTGGGCGGCATGTTTTCGCACTTTAATGTCATTGCCGTCACCATGCCGCGCATCATTGAGGATGTATATCAACTGTCGCCTGCCGCAACCGGAGCCTCCTTCTTTGCCAATGGTATGCAGAATCCAACCCAGGTTTGTTTCATTCTGGGTAGTTGCTGATACTAACATGTTTCCCTGGCAGGCGTCGGTTCGCTCTTCGGCATCATCGTCTGCCGCTCCTCGCTTGACTCCATCTACATAAAGCTACGCGACAGAAACGGCGGCGTCGGCCTACCGGAATACCGCCTGCCGATTTCCATTCTCGGCGGCATCAGCATCGTCCTCGCGGTCAACCTGTACGGCTGGTGTACCGAGTACAAGCTCCCACTTGCCGTCTTCCTCGGGTCGGTGGTGTGGGTGCGCCTGTCGCTCACCATGGCGTTTGTGCCCTTTACCGCGTACGTTGTCGATGCCTGCGGCGCGTATTCGGCCTCGGCGCTCGCGGGCGTCATTGTCGTCCGGTGCCTTGCCGGTGCGTTTGTGCCGTTGGTCACGGACGCGGCGGTGCAGATGCTGGGTAGGGGCTGGGGATTCTCGGCGTATAGTGCGTTTAGTCTCGTGCTTGTGGCTGTCCCGGTGTTGCTTTTCAGGTCTGGTTCGCGATGGAGGCTGGCAAGCGAGTATACTAGAAACCCAACTGCTCTTCAGTAGTAATAATAAAGGCCATTATAGACGGCAGTTAGAAACTAGGCGGGAGGCTTTACTCGTCTCGTCTATCTGCCCCGCATGGCCGTCTTTGTCAAGTGCGATGTTCACATCAACTTAAAGAGTGCATATCATTTGCCGTTTCAAGAGCATCCTTGTCATTCATATGTACAATTTACGCCCTTGGTTGACAATCGAATGACACTACGCCCTCCTCGTATAAAGCACAGTTCCGTCGTTGTTCCGAGCCAGCAACCCCACCATGTATAAGCCAGGCACAACAGCACCACTCGGTGTGCCCCGCCGCCGAAGCCGGCAGGCACAGTTCGGGGCACGACGCGGAACGGCCGTTCCGCACTTAATTCCCGTTGTGGTGGACGCCACCGGGGACTTTGACGACCTTTCATAGTTGCCCGTAGCCATAAATCTCTTTGCGCCTCGCAAGTTTCAATCTTTCCGGTGAACGCAGCCCGATTGAAAGGCCTTTCTCGTCAATTGGAACGAGCACAGGCACGCAGTGAATCTCAATCGACACGTCCCGCTGTCGCATTGCATCACCTGGACACACCATTCGACGGCCGGATCGCATACCCGTCGCAGCCATGGATTTGAACAAGTTTCGAGAAGAGGCCAAACGGGCCGTTGACGAGAGTATGTACTGCCTTTTCGCTGCAATTGAGGCTGCACCTTTCTCTCCGCTTCGCAATTTTGCCTCCCCGGACCAGCGGAGGGGCGCCCGCCCACGACTCCCAACAAGACTAACACTCTCTTTTCTCGCAGTCGCCGATTACTACGAAAGCATCCCCTCGCGCCGCGTCGTCTCCGATGTCGAGCCCGGCTACCTGAGGCCGCTCCTCCCCGACTCTGCGCCCGCCGAGCCGGAGGCATTTGACGCCATCACGGCCGACATCCACTCCAAGATCATGCCGGGCATCACGCACTGGGCGAGCCCGGGCTTCATGGCCTTCTTCCCCTGCACGGCCAGCTACCCGGCCAACATTGCCGAGATGTGGTCCAACGCCTTCAACGGCGCGCACTTTAACTGGATCTGCTCGCCGGCCGTCACCGAGCTCGAGACGGTCGTCTTGGACTGGCTCGCCAAGGCGCTCGGCCTGCCCGAGTGCTTCCTCAGCGGCGGCAGCACCCACGGCGGCGGCGTCCTGCACGGCAGCGCCTCCGAGGCCATCCTCACCGTCATGTGCGCCGGCCGCGACAAGTACCTCGCCGAGGTCACCGCCCACCTGCCCGAGGGCGACGACAAGGAGGAGGAGCTGTGGAGGCGCCGCAGCCGTCTTGTGGCCTTGGGCAGCTCCGGAGCGCACTCGAGCACGAAAAAGGCCGCCCAGGTCCTCGGCGTGCGCTTCGACACCGTCCCCGTCTCCGAGGAGAGCGGCTTCGCCATGACGGGCGCCGCGCTGGCGGCCAAGCTGGCCGAGCTGCGCGCCCGGGGCCTCGAGCCCTTTTACCTGACCGCCACCCTCGGCACCACCGACGTCTGCGCCGTCGACGACTTTGCCGGCATCGCGGACGCCCTCTCCGACCACAAGGCCGCCGGCCACGGCGAAGTCTGGGTGCACGTCGACGCCGCCTACGCCGGCTCCGCGCTGCTGCTCGACGAGAACAAGCCGCTGGCCGCGCACTTTGGCCGCTTCGACTCGTTCAACTTCAACCCGCACAAGTGGATGCTCACCACCTTTGACTGCTCCGCCGTCTGGGTCCGCAGCCGCGGCCACCTCATCTCGTCGCTGAGCATCAAGCCGCCCTACCTGCGCAACCAGTTCAGCGACAGCGACCTCGTCACCGACTACCGCGACTGGCAGATCCCGCTGGGCCGCCGGTTCCGCTCGCTGAAGCTGTGGTTCGTCATGCGCGCCTACGGCATCTCTGGCCTGCAGGCACACGTCCGCAACGGCGTCGTGCTGGCCGAGAAGCTCGAGGCCAAGATTGCCTCGCGCTCTGACCTGTACACCGTCTTCACGAAAGCGAGGTTTGGCCTCCTTTCGTTCCGTGTCAAGGCTGCGGACGAGGAGGCGGTCAACAAGGTTACCGAGACACTGTACGAGACGCTCAATGCGTCGGGCGAAGTCTACCTGACTGCTACGGTGATTAATGGCAAGTTTGCCATTCGTCTGTGTACCTCGGTTGCATCCATCAGGGAGGAGCATGTTGATAAGGTCTTTGAGATGATTGTCAAGGAGACGGAGAAGCTGGTCAAGGCGTGAGAGACGAAGTGCGTGGGCTTTAGAAGACGATGGCCGTCATGATTATTTTATGGTATATAAGATTAAAGCTACAGAAGGCCAGAAAACACCTGTACATATGACCGAAACGCATAGAATAGAATAAAACACCAGACTTGGGTCAATGATTCGCTAAAAACAAAATATTCCGTCGTTTCCCGGCCTCGCGAATTCATGAAAACCATTCTTTTCAATATTCCGTAACCAAATAAACTCCAGCATTCTTAAAGTCGTAGTCATTATTGTCGTGTAGAGTCGTAATCATCGCTTTCCTTTGCCCTTGGAACTCCCGCCCTTCTGGTCCAACGCCTTGTCGATGCTAAACAGCGCCACCGCGCCGATGCACAGGAGCTCCACGCCGTCCGTCCAGTCGAAGCCGCCGTAGTGTTTCTCGTGGCTCTTTCGGAGCTGGCGTGCTTCGGGATCAGACTTTGAAGGGCGAGGATCCAGTGGCAGAGAAGGTCTGGGCACAAAGCTATTCTTGCGACTGCTGCGGCCAGATTTGCTCCCGCCGCTGCTTCGGCGGCTGCTTCTTGATGATTGTGTTGATGGCATTGTTCGATATTTTTGGTTCCTTTCCATGAGGTGTGATATAGGAGAGCAACTCGTAGCTGTTAGGAGGGCTGAAGGCTGTTGTTTTGTAGACGCCGTATAAGTCAAAAAGGTGTTATAATTTAAACATAATTGCCAACCCACATTCGTGAGGCTGTAATGTCAAGATGAAAAACCGAATAAAGACCAAAGCCGCTTCGTAGTTATCTGGTGTGGTGTCACACCGTCTATTTAAGACCATTGTGCGTCAAACCGTCATAGGTTGCCCACCCCGCTCAAACAACTGGTGCAGCGCTACCAACTTCAGTGTGGCCCGGGTTTCTCATTCGTCGCCACAATGCCGCCAGTGATGTCACCCTTGCGCGCTACGATGCAGCCGGACCCTGATTTAGGGACACCAATCAAGGCAAGCCCCCAGCGAGTTTCTGGTCCAGACGCATGCTGTATTGCCAGGTTTTCAGCGAATCAGCATCTCCCACGAATGCACAGCTAGAGCTATAAACGGGGACCTCAGCAGGATTCAGCAGGGTCGGGGCTTTTTCTTCATACGTGAGTGGCTGTCGGCACGGGAACCAAGGTGAGCAAGCCAAGGCCGCATCGCGTGCTTCAGGGGTGAGCCGCTTATGTTCCTGAAAAAGGCTCGATTTGGGTATGCCGTACGGAGTAGGGTCTCTAAACTGCGCCTTGGCGCATCCACTCGCAGGAATGTAACCTGGACACACTGCATCATTTTGGTGTATTGGTTTCATGCACCGGTTTCAAGTCTCATGCCTGTAGGATCATCATGTATTGTATATTGTATAGGTCGTGCATCATTCTTGGTGAAAAAGACAGAGAAAGAAATCGCTTGCTAATCTAAATGCTGGCTCTTCTACGAGCGGTCGTGCGTCTCATCGCCTGCTTGGCCTCGGCTTCTTCTATCGCTGGGAGCTTCCCTTCTTCTCGGAGATTCTTGATAAATTCTTGTCCAAACTTGTACCCGAGCTTGTACAGTTCATCAAACTTGACAAAATCCAACGTGCCGTACTCGTCAATCGGCGGCCGCATGTAGATGCAGCCATCCATAGCCTTGGCTCTCTCTAATGCGTCTACGCTCGACACATATGCCAGCCTCGCCTGAATCTCTGCCAAAGTAGGCGGATTAGGGTGACCGGAGAAAGGGTTCCATCGATTGACAAAGGCCCACATTCCCGAAAGTGAATCCCCGTACGTCTGCGGTGTGTCGTCATCTAACGCACCGACGTCAATGGCGAATATTCTGTATACACCTAGACCTCTCATGTGTGACACCGTAAGGTTATCAACATAGCCTCCATCCAGCAACATGCTTCCCTCGTCACAGAGTGGTGGCAACAGTCCGGCCAAGGACATGGACGCTCGGATGTACCTCCATGCGTAGCCGCTCGTATGAAACTCGGCGCGGCTCTTACTGATATTTGTGGTGTTGCAGTAAAACTCCAGCCAGAAGTCTTCGATTTGCGTGTTGCCAAATGTCTTGAAGATGCCTCGATTGAATTCGTGGCCTGTAGTGTAAGATGCGGATGGATATGTGAGATCCAGAGCAAATCTCCACAGGCTTGCCATGCGTCCTGCAAATTTCTTTGCGAAGCCGAACATGGGCACCACGTCGGCGTGACGGGCATACAATGCGCCAACAAACGAGCCGATTGACGTACCGCCAACAACGTCAATGGGGATACCGGCCTCCTCAATAGCCCGTATAATACCGATTTGTGAAATGCCTCGCGCGCCGCCTCCTCCGAGAACAAGTCCAATGGACTTGCCACATAATTTGCGGGCAAGGCGGTGAAAGTCGCTCTTCATGGGGCCTTCGGGGGAGTAATACGGCGTGTGATGCACTTTTCTCGACGTATACTTTTGAATCTCTGCTTGCAGGACTTGCACGCGAGCCTTCAGCGCCTGGCCGAGCCTCTTTGAGGGCGGAATAACCGGCATGGCATTGGGAGCGAACGCCATTTGGATATGGAAGTGTCCTCCATTGATCCACATACGGTTTCTCAGCCACGACCTCGTCAAACCGGGGCGAGAGAATCGCTCAGTATGCAGCAGCACTAGTGTCTTCCACGCAGTCGACTTCATACCGAGCATGAAGCGCTCATATTCGCCAATCTCGGGAGATCCTTCTGCCAACCCTACAAGCAGTACACTGTCTGCTTGAGATATACATGTCTGTGTCCACGGCGAATTGACATTTGTATCTGTAGCCGAGTATGTTAGCACATTGTTTTATACCAACTTAAAAATCTTGTGAGAAACGGCGAGTGTGGATACATTCAGGAAAAAATTAGAGTTAAAAGAACCAGCAGCGGCATTGCCTTTGGCTTAAGGATTTCTCATCATAGTATCCGGGGGCGGGTTGCAAACACGGCATAGAAAACTTCTTACCTGCGACATAGACAACAAGACCGTACTTTTCCTCCAAATCTGCCAGGTACTGAGACAGTCGAAGCTTGCCCATCTTGTTGAAAGCGTGCTTCCCGAGGTGATTCATAATGGCCGCTTGATTCAGAGAAGTAGCTCCATTCGGAACCCCAACCTGAGCAAGCGCATTCATCAGACGACTGGCAAAGTCCACAACCGGAACGCCAGCCGTGACGGGCAAAATGGCCACAGTGCGGAGGTTCAGTGTCGACTTGCGCTGGTTGTTGATCGCGCCAGACCCAGTCTCCTTGTTAAGAAACTTTGAAGGATCGTCAACGACTGCCCTCATTCGAGCAGCGATAATTTTGGATATTTTGATTGTAATGTTGGGATGCTCCTGGGCAAGGCTGTTGAAGAGCGTGCGTGGGAACTTCACCAACTCGGTATCGCGGATAGCATGCAATGTGCCAGAGCGAGCAGTCTCGGTGAGAACTTCAAGTTCACCTACACTTTCGCCTTGGCCATATTCAGCTTTGGCCATAACACCGCCGTCCTTCTTTTCTTCTACCAGCCGCAAACGGCCGTTGAGAACAATGTAAATAGCCTCGCTCTCGTCCCCATCGTGGAAGATGACTTGCCCTGCATTGACTTGAACCCATTCCAGAGCGAAATCAATGTGCAGAATCAGACGCGGTAAAATATTTGTGAGCCTCTTCGCCATCGTCAAGAGTATGATGGGATACTTGTCAACAATCCGGTCGAGAGAAGCTCGCGGCAGAAATCCAACATAGGTATCTGTCTTTGCGACAACGTCAATGAATGAGCGATACGAAGAGACGCTACCGACATATCCGGCAAGCCCGCCAGGCTTTACCAATGCTACACTCTTGCGGCGAGTACTCCGGTTGCCAGACCCTTCGCCGCTAGCATCATCTTGGAAAGGGTTGGCGTTGAACGAGCCTGGGTCTTTGTTGGATTGTGGGCCGTGCTTAAGAAGGGTGTCTCGCGAAGACTCCTTGGCAGTTCCTATGTCTAGGAAGCCGTCAATGACATAATACAGCCCAGGGCTTCTTTCGCCTTGTTCGACAAGTACAGATCCTTTCGGGAAGAAAACAATTTCAACCTCATTCTTCATGTCTTGTGACAGCGCTTGCGCAGTGGGTGGTGTATGGACGGCAAAGCCACCAGAGGTATGCGATTCCGTTTCACCGTCAGCTGAGCCTTCAAATGGCGCCATGAAACCGAAGGCGTTGTTGCTGAAAACAGCCTTTGTGCGCCGCTGGTCTATGGAAACGAGTCTTGGGGAAGCTTCCATGGACTCGGGTTCACGGGACAATGTGCCATCGCCATCAAGCCCCAGTGACTTGAACATGCATTCCAGAATTGACGCCCGGAATAAATCGTCCTCCTCCGCTAGGTCTCTAGGGTCCACAGATATACGCGCGTGCTTCTCCGAGTCAAATGGGTTGTAACTCCGCTGGTCTAGAGGACTCTTCGGGTCAAACACCCTGCTCATCTTGGTGGTATCAGTTGGGGACTGTCGCATCACATTCCTCGCCAACTGTATGTTCGTAAGAAGGTCGCCTGGGTGTGGAGTTTGCGGCGAAGGAGTTTGGGGGGCAGATGGTTCCTGCGACGCAATTGCGCCCATGTTCATAGACGATGGTCGCTGTTTAGCCAAGGCATGAAGCATTGCTTCTTTTCGCAAGGCTGTGCTTGATCGGCGACGCCGGGATGCCCCAGAATTATGTAGAGCAATACCCTTGGATTCCTCCTCCTGGTTCTCGTTCATCCTTTCGCGTTCACGCTTAAACTTTTCTTTCAATCGGGAGAGCATGTCTCCGCGAAGCGCGTTGGGCAGCTGGCAAGAAGTGTACTTCATGATATTCTTTTCAGTCTGAAGAACTTCGCCAGTGAGGCCCAAATAGTTAAAAGCATGCGACAATGTGACTCGTTGGAAGCGTGACAGGATGACGTGAACAATGTGAGATGTTGCCTTGGGATACACTTTTATCAGTCTCCTGAATGCGCTTGCGGGGATTATGGCAATCGTCGTGTCAACTGTAGCCCGCGCAATAATATCGGGATGTGCCGAATGTGACATGCGCCGGTTTGGCAGCCTCGGTCGTTGGGGAGGGATAGGTGAATGAAGCTCATCCAGAGACATTGGCGGGATATTGGATCCTGTTCCACTCAAAGAAGGTCTGTGCCTGGAACGGTGGTCTTGGACAGAGCCACGGCTGCCGCCGCTGGCGTCCAGATGCGGCGTATTTGGCATGGAGGCAGGGACATGTGTCGGCGTTCGTGGACGGAGATGATCAGTCTGATTATCGGCAATGTCTTGAACTGTGGGTTCCAGCTTGACGTCCTCGGTGAACAGGGACATGATGGAGAAAAGCGAAGACATGGGCGCCCCGTTTCTAACTTCTGTTAGAAGATGGTACTTTTGCTGGCCTCGGGCCATGTATTCGTCATCATCAGAAGAGTCAACAGAGGAAGGCTCGCCAGGCGAAGTTCCTGGTGCTCTGGAATTCCGGCCAGTTTTGACAAAGATCTCGACTAAGCCATCGACAACGATGCAGAAGCCTTTTTCCTCCTCCAGGTTGATTGTCTCGCCAGCAATCATTTTCCTGGTTTGCATGCTGCGTGTCAGCTCATGGAAGACAGACCGCTCAAGATAACCAAATATCTTGATAGCGCTCAAGAACTCATCCAGGTAGTTTGACAAGCCCGACTTCATGCCTTCTTCGTTTGTGTCCGGGAACAAGTCAATCTCCGGCTCCTTGCGTTGAGGCTCTGGAGGCAACCGGGAGTACATGTTCAAGATGCGGTATCGTACAATCCAACTTGCGGCAGACATGACTGCAACAACTATCAAGATGCTAAAAGAATGTCAGTTTGTGCTAAGAGAGTGGAGGCGGTACGTTGCGGCCATCTTTCAGGAGATGTACATACAGTGTTGTAGCATTCATAGTCACCGTCCAGCTTGCCGAGAACAGGGCCAGCAGGATCCCTGGCACCGAGATTGTGACAAGACGAATGGCCCAGTAGAGCGTCGTGGAGACGAGGTTGACGACGCCTACAACGAGCCAAAGCAGGAACCCGAACCAGCCAGAGCCCTGGGGAGCGGCGACCAGGACCGTCGATGCGGTCAAGGCCGGGGACTCGGCTGCAATGCTTGTTGCCATAGTGGCGGCATCGGTCAAGTGGGATGCCATGGCGGGATGTGTGCCCTTGCGTGGTTGCAGAGCATGGTGCAGAACGGGCGTTGTGCCAGTCTGCGGTTGCGCTGATGCAGCCACAGGAAGTGAGGAGTTTTGCCTGGGTAAGGGAAAATTAGCTGCGAGGTTCTGGCGCGCGTGTGGAAATTACAAGAGCTTGCCCGCTGCAAACCGAAGTTTCGCCGCCCAGCATCGCCCAGGCCACCGCCTATGCCGCCTGCAGGGACCCCACCAAAAATGTTCATTTATGGAGGGGCGAGCCGCAACTAGAAAGTCGACGCGAAGCTACTGCAGAGCTTTTGCAGCTATCCATTTACCTTGCCACTATACGCAATATTGTTCATTTCCGCAACGAGATACCTAAACCAAGCGGAAGGGTCCCAGATCGAGCCTCAGATTAATACTAGCGAGATGCCGTTTGCCCAGCTGGTGCTCGGTAGCCCTGGCTCTGGCAAAAGCACGTACTGCGATGGCAGTAAGGATCTACCAGTTCAGCTGTGAAACCACGCAACAAAAAAAAGACTGACTCTCTTGCAGTGCATCAATTTATGGGTGCCATCGGCCGGGCATGCTCCGTCGTGAATCTCGATCCCGCAAACGATCACACAAACTATCCCTGTGCTCTAGACATACGAAGCCTGATAAAGCTTGAAGACATAATGCGCGACGACCGGCTCGGCCCAAACGGTGGGATTTTATACGCACTAGAAGAGCTGGAACATAATTTTGAATGGCTGGAAGAGGGCCTGAAGGAGTTCGACCAGGATTATATTATATTCGACTGCCCAGGTCAAGTTGAGCTGTACACCCATCACAATTCCATGCGCAACATCTTTTATAAGCTGCAAAAAGCAGGCTTTCGGGTATGTATTGAGAAGCAAGTAACGCCCGTGTACTAGATCGGTGCTAACGTATCACAGTTTGTCGCGGTACATCTTTCCGACTCAATATGCCTGACGCAGCCCTCTCTATACGTCTCCAACGTGCTGTTGTCCCTCCGAGCCATGATTCAGATGGACATGCCGCACGTCAACGTGCTCTCCAAAATAGACAAGGTCTCTTCGTACGACGAGTTGCCGTTTAACCTCGAATACTATACCGACGTCGACGACCTGACGTATTTGACGCCATATCTCGAGAAAGAGTCGCCCGCCCTGCGAAGCGACAAGTTCGGCAAGCTCAACGAGGCTGTCGCCAACATGATAGAAAGCTACGGTCTCGTGCGATATGAAGTTCTCGCTGTCGAGAATAAAAAGAGCATGACGCATCTCCTCCGCGTCATTGACCGGGCAGGCGGATATGTCTTTGGCAGTGCCGAGGGCGCCAACGACACCGTTTGGGCAGTAGCCATGAGAAACGAGTCTTCAATGATGGGCGGTGAGGATCTCCAAGAACGTTGGATAGACCAGAAGGAAGAGCATGACCGGATGGAGCAAGAGGCGGAAGAACAGGCACGCCTCGAGCAGCAGGAGCAGGCAATGGACGCCGAACCCTCTCAGCCTCCTCCACCGGCAGATGCAGAGATGGACCCCGACTTTGGCGACATGTCGGTCCCCGCGGATAGCGGAATCAAAGTAACTAGAAAGAAATGATACCCCTTCAGCCGTCGTCGCTGACCATGTTAATATCTTCGTCGCTTATTTCACCCTCGTCCACGAGATCATCTGTAGACTCGGCTGGCAAGAATCCGCTGAGCTGTGTTCCTTCTTTTGCTGCCAGGACCAGAGCGCGGGCTTGGCGGATGGCCTCTTCCTCTGCTTTGCGTATTGTGCCGCTGACTCGAACAACACGAAACATGCAGGGTCGGCCATCCTTGACTGGAACGTGATCCATGACCGTGAGCGCAGCCCATAGCATTTTGTAGTGGTCCCTCGAGCATCTAAGGATAAAGGTAGAGGTTGCCAAGGAGAGATATTTGACTGGGGTGGACGTTAGCAAGGGATATCGCCTGTGGCTGTTGTCTCTCCAACTCACCTGAGAGATGGCCACCAAGTGCGCCTAGTCCATAATCGCCAAATAACTGCCCAATCTCGGTTCTGACGGCCCTCAAAAGGAGCTGTGGTGTGAGCTTCTCAACGGTGGGCTGATGCTGCAGCACATAGTCTGGCAGATTTTGGTTGCTTTTGCTTGGCGTTTCGGGTGGGTAAAAAATGTTCACCAATAGATATCTCTCTTTTATGCGCACCATGATTTTGGTATTTTGCTCCCGGTGCTGTTCTGACACAATAATACGCAGGGGTTCATGTGAGAGAAGAATGTTGCTGCTGTGAAAGCTTTCTGTGGCACGCCATGGCTGTTGCTCCACGGGACTTAATTGTGGAGCCCCGTCTCGCCAGATGCGCCATGTAAACTTAAGCTCTCCTCAGCTCCAGGCGACCTCCGAACCTCATGTCACCGTCATCAAGTCCGTGAAAATTTATTCAACGGTGCCAAAAACATACCCGAATAATTGAAATTCATTAAAAAACTATCCAGAATGGACGGGTCTCTTACGGCAGCCATTCTCATTGTCTCAACGACGGCGGCCAAGGATCCATCCACGGATGCTACCGCCCCGATTCTTAAAGAGGTCATCGAGGTAGAAGGTGCCGGCAAGTGGTCTGTTACTGGGCAATCCATCGTTTCCGACGATGTTCTGGCTATTCAGAGACAGATAATGCAGTGGGCTGATGCCCCCGATGCCCCAAACCTCATCGTGACCACTGGTGGAACTGGATTCGCTGTTGCTGATGGCACACCTGAGGTGAGTTGATCTTCATATGAACATTGAGCTGTGTGGCTGATACAAGTAGGCTGTGACTCCTATTCTACATAAGCATGCACCGGGACTAGTTCATGCCATGCTATCTACGTCGTTGGCTGTAACCCCTTGTAAGTCACTTATACCTAAACCGTGTTCGACATGTATAGTAACCGTCACAAAGTTGCCATGATGTCCCGTCCCACTGCAGGAGTCAGAAACAAATCAGTCATCGTAACTCTCCCAGGCTCACCGAAAGGCGCAAAGGAGAACCTGCAGGCTGTTTTCAAAACCTTGCCCCACGCTTGCCAGCAAGCTGCCGGTGCAAACACTCGCGCTCTACACTCTGGCGGTGTCAAAAAGCTTGAAAAAGACGCTGGAATAGCTTCTGAGGCTTCTCAATCACATAGTCATGACCATAGCCATACTCATGATCACAGCCATTCCCATGAGCATGGACACGGACACGGACATCATCACGGCGGCGGCGGGCACGGCAATCTCGTACGTCACACCCGGCCAGAGTCTTTGCCATTGTCCAATGATCCCACTCTCGGTCCGACTCGGCGATATCGCGAATCGCCATACCCAATGGTCTCTGTCGACGATGCTTTGAACATGATTTCTGAATTCACCCCGGGGCCGCAGTCTGAAAGACGTAAAGTCGACCAAGACATTATTGGCTCCGTTCTGGCAGAAGAGGTAACAGCCAATGAAAATGTGCCGGCCTTCCGCGCCAGCATTGTCGACGGATATGCAGTCGTTGCGCCCAAAGACGGTAACATGACTGGTACATTCCCTGTCACTGGTGTTTCACACGCTGCTCCGGGCGAAATTGGTGCTCTTAAGGAAGGCACAGTTGCTAGAATCACTACTGGCGCCCCGCTGCCACCCGGTGCTACATCAGTGATCATGGTAGAGGACACAATCTTGAAGAGTATGACAGACGATGGGAAGGAAGAGAAAGAAATTGAGATTCACGCTGAGGGAGTGAAGGAAGGCGAAAATGTCCGCGAAGTGGGCAGCGATGTCAAGACAGGCACAAGTATCTTGCGCAAAGGAGAACAAATTTCAGGTGTAGGAGGTGAGGTTGGCCTCCTTGCCTCCGTCGGTGTAGCAGAAACGCTTGTCTACAGGAAGCCAGTCATTGGCATTCTGTCCACGGGAGATGAGATTATTGAACACAACCGGCCCGGGCCGTTGAAGCTGGGCGAAGTCCGCGACACGAACCGCGTCACTTTGATTTCTGCGGCCAAAGAATGGGGTTTCGACGTTATTGACCTTGGTATCGCCAAAGATAAATCCAATACTTTGGAGGAGACGCTGCGCGGTGGACTGCGCCAAGCAGACGTGCTCATTACCACAGGCGGCGTTTCTATGGGCGAATTGGACTTATTGAAGCCTACCATTGAGCGCTCCCTTGGAGGAACTATCCACTTTGGCCGTGTCGCCATGAAGCCCGGAAAGCCAACGACCTTTGCTACTATTCCGGTGAAGGACAATTCGGGCCAGCGTGTGACAAAGGTGGTATTCTCACTTCCTGGAAACCCTGCGTCGGCTCTCGTGACCTTCCATCTATTCGTTCTACCATCGCTCCATAAACTATGTGGCGTCTCGCCTGTTGGCCTGCCAAGGGTGCCAGTAACCCTTGGTCATGACTTCCCTATGGACCCCCGCCCGGAGTATCACCGTGCTGTCGTTGCGGCTGGCGCAGATGGTCAACTTGCTGCAATGAGCACTGGTGGACAGCGAAGTTCAAAGGTGGGCAGTCTTCGATCAGCCAATTCTCTGATCTGCATGCCTAGCGGAAAGGGCGTACTTCAAAAGGGCTCCAAGGTCGACGCTTTGCTAATGAACGCTGTTCGAAGCGCCTCCACTGTTTAGACGCAGGCTACCTACGTCGGAATTTTGTAGTTTGAATGGCTATTATGTAGCAATAGCTTCACAGTAGGAAACAAATTTCAAGGCAACTGGTTCTCAAAGTGTATTGATCTTCATTGTGAGCTGATATACATGTCGGCCATCCGGGATTTATTAATACATCCGGAAAGCATATTTATTCTCCCTAGCCGATCTTCCCAACGCCAGACCAAGATATGTTGGTCCAATGCACATATAGTCTTCGATTTTCCCTGGACAAGGGAGCCGTTTCATGTTGTTGCGCTGATGCTGTTGCGGTGAAAGCTTCAAGTCGTATGCCTGGAGCTTATTGGTTGGTTCCGAACGGATTAGCTGTTTGGGCCACAAGCAGGCCGACAATAAGACCGAAAAGGCCGAGTACAGAGCTAAAGATTTCGACGACCAGGATCTTGACAAATCTATAAGCAGAGTTAGCGGAGGTTTATAGGTAATGATAGTAACCGCAGCTTACAGCGAAGCGTCAGCAGCATCGGCCAAGGCGGCACCGCTGCCGTTGATACCAACTGCTACACCGCAAACAAGATTGCACATGCCGACTGTGAAGCCGGCCCAGAACACGGCGAAACCAGTATAATATGTATCCGGGGCGTATAGCTCCTTGCCACGGACGTCGTTGATCTTGGCGGAGAAGACGATGGCCATGATGACGCCATAGATGGCCACGACTTCGCAGAAAATAATGGAGATTAAGTTCTTCGTTCGGATTCGAGGGGCTCTGACGCCTGCGCCGAGAATAGAAGATCCGGTGATGAAAATGCCCCTAATCAGTTGCGGTTAGCTACATTCGTGCACCAGGCAAATCAGGCTGGGAGAGAGCAAATACCATGCAGCACCGACGACAGACAAGCCGATGCAGAGAGCGATACCCAGGTCGGCCCAGGTATATGGGGAAACGGATATAATGAAGTCTCCGACGTTGAAAGACTCGCCGCTGCCGGTAAAGAGCATGTCTAGGAGATGATGTCAGCTTTCATCGTAAATAGATGTGGTGGTGATCGAGGCAATTCGTACAGGCTCCCACCACGAGCAGAAGTGACCCAGTGCCACCGACTCCGTACGTGAGACTCATGATGGCGGCTTTCTGGACGATATTTGACGACAAAGGGCGTTGCGTCGGCGCGGATTGCGTTGACCAGGAAAGCAGTGCAGTCGGAGCTCTCTAGTCAATCTGGCGCGACGCTGCCCGCCCAGGCACCACCCCGAGAGCTTCGGCGGGTCACATGACGAGGGAGGCCGCGACAACGAGAACAGTTAGTCAGCGCCTTGGAGCGTGCTCCACCCTCCAGTCTACCGACCTAGGCATCCCTCACGACGAAGGCAACTCTGTATCTACATCAAAACGAACAACTACGATCCGCCTTGCCACAGCAATTATGTCAGGCGGTGCACAGTCGTTCTACGAGCTCTATCGTCGGAGCAGGTACTGATACCATCTTTTGCTAACCTCACCGCGGAACACCTTGGGCTAATGACTGCAGCATCGGGCTCGCTCTGACGGACACCCTCGATGATCTCATCAGCGAGTCGCGCATCCACCCGCAGCTGGCGATGAAGATTCTGGGCAACTTTGACCAGGCCATCACCGAGGTGCTACAGAAGAATGTCCGAAGTCGTCTGCAGTTCAAGGTGAATACCGCGCCCCGCATGCGCCGCTGCCTGCACAGCAGTGCCGAGCGGCGAGGCTTGCGGCATTGCTAACTTTCTTTCACAGGGGAGTCTCGATACGTACAGACTATGCGACGAAGTATGGACCTTCCTTATCAAGAATGTGACGTTCAAGATGGACAATGGTAGCCATACCGTGCAGGCGGACAAGGTCAAGATTGTCAGCTGCAACGCGAAGCGCCCTGGCGAAGGCGCATAGATTCCATGAGCTCTTTGCCAACAGCATTTATGGCCACCGTCGCGGCGTTTATACACAGGTGGGCTTTTGACTATGGAGCTTAGATTGGATTTCTTGGGATCGACTTGCATATTACGGCGTTATGGATGCGGTACTTGATATTCACGTAGAGGAACGAACGGCAGAGAACAAAGCCCGGAGAACGGGGACGACGGCGCAATCACACTATAAAGCGGAAATGGGCACAGTCCTAAATCTATAAAATCAATAGCTTTTGTATCAATCCATTTAAAATCGAAAGAACCCATGCAGACAGCTCGATGCCGGTGACAGTATTGCTCGCTCCGTGAGTCCACTAATGCGCAGCTCCCTGTAGCGCTGTCCAGCCCGCATTGACTCCCCGCGCCAGCGGGTCTTGGCCGCCACGTATTTTAGACACAGCGTGCAACACGCAACCGGCAGGCCACAAAGGACCCAACGATGGCTCGGCAGCGTCGGCAGCCAACTTCAAAGCAACAGGTCGAAAGTGACTCGAAGGAAAAGGGCGAGACGATGCGCGGCTTGCCAACCGACTCTACGACGTCGACGCGACAATGGAGTACGCGGACACAATGGATCTTCTTTGCTATTGCTAGCGGTGCTTGTGCCGCGTTCAACGGCGCGTTTGCCAAGCTGTAAGTTGCACCCCCCATGGTCGGGCAAAGGACGCTTTCAATTTAAACTCGTCTCAATTTTGTCACGCTACCGCTGGAGATTGAGATTGCTGTTTTGTCGGATCCTTTTGGGTCTGAATCGTGATGGTGAAAAGCCGTTTGGAAATAAGGGGTTGATATACTCACTCTTTGTCTTCTTAGAACAACAACGGAGCTCACAACGAGCTTGTCAGATAAAATAGCCGGCGCTTTTGGCCTATCAGAATTCGAGAAACCTGTCGAATATGTAGTTCGAGCGGTGGGTTTGCTCCTCTACGATCGGGAACGCCCCCAAAGCTAACTTCGCCCTGTATAGATGTTCTTCGTCTTGAACCTCGTCTTCAATGGCGTTGTATGTATTGACCCTCCCGTCACGGGCATTCATAGAATGTGCTAACATGTATAGATGTGGTCGCTTTTCACAACGGCACTCTCAAGAGGAACCTCTGCAACGCAAGTTTCCATCATGAACACTTCAACCAACTTCATCGTCACGGCTATGTTGGGCATAGCCATCTTTTCAGAAAAGCTTCCGCCGTTGTGGTGGCTGGGCGCATCGCTCCTGGTGGTTGGGAATGTAATCATGGGACGCAAGAATGAAGGCGAGGAAGAGACTGCCCAGACGGAAGAGGAGGAGCATGTATTGATGCCACAGGACGGCACTGATGATGCGACAAATAAGGCATCCGACGACGAAGATGTTGCACAATTGTAAATTGTGCGGAAGGCCATATGCCACATAATATAATACAGTATAAATATCATCTTAATATATTGATTGCATCAAGTACAGATGTTAGCTATGTCATTACCTCAAGCATGGCGTCTTTCCAACTCAACTCCCTCATCCCCTATATCTTCATCGCCATCCAAAATAGCACCACCTCCTCTAACCCGTGACCGTTCGTCGTCAAACTGGCCACTGAGTCTAATCCGGCCGCCTGAAACGTCCCAGACCTTGTCCGATATCCAGTTGCTGGCGCGACGAATAACGCTCCACAGTTGCTCTTGGCCCTCGACAATGCGATGGTCATCCTTGGGGTTCTCTTCCGCCTCGACCTTGAATTGGTACTTGAGACAGTCTTTAATAGTGACGAGACCTGCAAGCGTGCCGTGATATTCAATGAGAATGACGCGAGGGCCAATCTTTCGAAAGAGCTCCATAACTGTCTCTAGAGGTAGTCTAGGATGGGCGGTCACAGGAGTCGCGTCAATGTACCTGCTAAAGTCGAGAGAGGTTGAGGACATGGAGTCCGTGTTCACAGTTACCGTTGGTGTAATGGGGGTCACGGCTTGTGTAGTGGGTGGTGGCGTAAAGAGGCATCGCGCGGACGGATTAATAGGCCGCTCGCGGCGGATGCGATCTATCGCATACCTTAGCTCAGTTCGACCAATATAGCCTACCAGCATTTTCGAGTTGCTGTCGGTCACGATCGGAAATCCTTGGTATTTGTCGTCTGCGAGAAGTTGTTCCACCTCGCTTAGGGTCAGCCCGCTCACGGGCAGCGAAACAACCGAGGAGCGCATAACATGAGAAACGGGAACGCCAAGGTTATGGTCCTCTTTGTTGTCCAAAAACGGGAAACCATTGAACCAAATCATGCGATCGGCGATACCGCCCTTCCCAAATAACTCGCTCACAGCCTTGGTTACGCCGACAACAATCATGGTCGGCAAGATATATGTTAAAGCGCCAGTAAGCTCAAACATAATGACCACGACGCTCACAGTAATATGCATAATGCCGCTCAGAGCCGCTGCGGCGCCCAGAAAAGCATAGGTGCCCGGCGTGATGCATGGCTCGTCCGGCTTGCAGGCCGAGAAAAAGACACTGCCCGGGTTCGATTCGTGGATAGCCTGAACGATAATTCCGACGGTGCGTCCAAAGGATGCACCAATGGCCATGGAAGGAACGAAAATACCGGCAGGCACTTTGCAGCCGTAAGATATAATGACCAAAAATATGCGGATAACAGTCGCTAGAACTAGCGACACGATATTCCAGAAGCGTTTGTCCGCGTCGCAGAGACCATGGTAGTCTTCAGCACCTTCGCATTCCAAGAAAAGAATTTCCATGCTCTCGGTCATGTCAATTCTCAAAAACACGTTTGGATAGGCAATGATGGCTGTACCGGCAGCGAGAAGTGTAGCTTCTAGGATCGCGTAGTTTCCGAGGTACTTTTTGCGGAATGCCTGCGCACGCAGGTTCCATTTGATGACTAGCGCTCCGTAAAGTCCACCAAATATTCCGATAACAATGTAAAAGAGGACCTCAAAAAAGTGCCAGTCTCGGTCATATTTGACCTGGAACATGACCAGTTGTCCGGTTCTGAAAGGATTCATTGCTGCCAGCACAGCCGTCGCGACGAGTGCGCAGAAGTAGCTTCGCCACATGGTCTTGAGCGGAAAGTAATTCGACATTTCTTCAAGAGAGAAGAGCACGCCACCGATAGGGCTGCCAAATGCCACTGCGACACCGGCCGCTGCACAGGCGCTCAATATCTCTCTCGTTTTGGCTGCGTTATTGCGGTACTTGTTGAAGAGTCGCGATATGACGTTGCCGGTGCAGACGGCATAGTGTACGCTCGGGCCTTCTTTTCCAACCGACAGGCCTGATGCGATGGCCAGGGGGAGACATATGGATTTGATTCCAAGGGTCCAGACACCCAGGAAGCCTTTCATAACAAACCCGGCGATGATGCACTTGATCTCGGAGATGCCAGACCCTGCCGCGTAGGGTGCAAATGATTTCACAAGGGCTGCAGCCACAAAAGCAAATATTGTCTGAAGTATGTCAGTAGCTATACCGAATCACAAAGGGTAGTGATACGTACACCGAACAGAATATAAATGAAGTAGTTCAACGGCTCAAAGCCTGTCCATCGGTGCCACGCTTCGCAGCCTGGAGCGGTGCGTTAGCATAATCTTGTATTCTCACAGAGTTTTTCTGTAAGAACTGACCATTATCTTCCCCCCAGCAGCAAAAGTTCTCATTAAGGTAAAAAGCCGTCTTGCAATGTCCCATTTTAATATCAGACAGCCACTCCGTGACAATATTCAAGAATGCTGCATTCAGGCCAATGGCGGCGCCAATAATAGTGACGACAATCCATCCCTGCGCAGCATCGTATGACTCCCAAACACGATGCCTCCATGTTGTCTGGCCGTGTTCGAAGAGGCCGGCGGCACGTCTAGCTTTTGCCTTGCGTCTGGCCTGTTCCCGCGCGGCATCTTGCACCCAGTCTATTGTTGTGAAGTCCTCGTATCGTTTAATCTCGGCAATTTCTTCCTCTATCTGCGTTTGCGCAGGGGCGGTATCGCCGTTGCCTTCGCCCAGCTCGACGTTTGAAACCGCAAATGACAGCCGGGAGGTGATGGACGACCTCCGCGTCATCTGCGGACTGGAGGATGTTAGGGGGTTCATGGTCCTTGCTGCTCAACCATGGTTGCGGCCGCGTCGGCTGGTACTTCAGGTCGTCGGCGTCGGCGTCGTAGTCTGCCTTCTTGTCGGCGGGCGTTTCGGGTGTGGTCGTGGTGCGCGGTCTGTCGCAGGGTGAAGCTACGCCAATCTGGCTGACGTAGCTCCATAAGCAGCTGCGGTCTACTGTGGCAGCCCCTAACTTCTCGGCCCACCAGTAGCCGCAAGCCAGCCACGGCGCAAGGAGCCGCAACACGGGGCGCCCAGAAGTTGCTAGCCTGGTCGCGCGTTAAGTGCTACCGCCTTCAGTCTCCAGCGTCGCGTGCCACGACCGCGTCGCCGAACTATCTCAACAGCACTTTCATCTCCCCGGCATCAAGCCAATACCCCCCACGTACTTCTCTTGTGTACTGGATATTGATCTCTTACAGTTTGAATCTCAAGTACACGGATACGACACAGATAAAAGCTTGGACGCAGCAGCCATGTCTTACAACACGTCGGCGATTCCGCCGAGAAAAGAGCCCACTGGCCAAACACAGTTGCCCCGTGAGTTGCATGAGTTAAGCATATTAAGCAGTTTACTGATACGGATTGAAAATAAAACAGTCTCAAGAGTGAAGAAGATCATCTCACAGGACCCTGAGATCCAAATGTGCTCCAACAATGCCGCCTTTGTGGTCACTGTTGCCGCCGTACTTCATCCCGGTCCATGCTGACATCCGGCCATACTAACAGAAGCGCAGGAAATGTTCATCCAGTACCTTGCTGGCGAAGCCAACACTCAGGTCAAGCTGGACAGAAAGCCACGCAAGAATGTCCAGTATAAGGACGTTGGTACGTCTACCGCAATGCCCTTCTACCGAGCACCCGTTCACCGTCCCCGAGCTAACTCAAATTTCACCGCAGCCAACGCTGTATCGCACCAAGACAATTTGGAATTTCTAGAAGATACCGTACCAAAGACTGTGCCATTCAAGAAGGTCAAGGCGACAGCAAACGCGACGCAGGCACGTTTGCGAGGAGAAAAGGTTGGGCCTGACGAGGGCATGCAGGCACCGGTGCAGCAACCTACAGCCAATGGGAACGCCAACGTTGTTTCCAATGGAGACGGCGCAACTTTCAGTGTACCCATCCGAGCGGATGAACGACAAGAAGATCCGAATGACCAGCTGGAGCAGGAGATGAGGCAAGCAGGAACACCTAGGGACAACGACGTCAGTATGAGCGGTTAGCCCTGCTCATATCAGTCTGGCTACCAGAAGTGCCCACGGCTTTTGCGAGGTTGGATAGTCTTTATTGATCATGAAGACATGCATTTCATGTGAAAGCGAAAATAGGAATGTAATAACACAAGTAAAACACCAAATTCTTTTGCCCAACCGACCCAGGAATGTCACCGATATAATTCAACCAAGCCGCGATGCAAAAACCCCATTACTCCTCCATGGCGTCGCCATGGATACCAGACGGAAGACGGCCTTCGTTCAGTTCCTTTTCCAAAGCAATAATCTCTTGCAGGCTCGTAGCCTTCTTGATCCTCTCCTGCAGTCGTTTCTTTTCTTCGTCGGTAAGCTTTATTCTCGACAGTTTCGATCGCTGTTCGGCTCCGCCGTTTACCGACTTCTCGAATGATGTTGTCTTTTTGCCCATAATCTATAAGTACGAAAGTTCCAGTAATTAGTTACGTGCGCAGCCAATTGATACAGAGCAGCGCCATGAACATACCTTGGCGGCCAGTGCTGTAGGCTCCTCCTCTGTGCCAAACAGTTCGCGGCCCTTTTCACGCTCAACCTCCTTAACCTTTTGGTAGTCGAGAAATCGAACGGACGGGCAGCGCCAGACTACCCAGTAACGATAATGCTGCAAATGTTGAGTTAGCGCCTTCTTGTCACGCGACACATCATGGGGGAGCGAGCATACCTCCTTCTTTGTAACAGGGTTCTCGGCCAGGACTAGATGTGTGAGTCGTGGAAGTTTGCCCAACACATCCAAATCCGCCAGTTCAGCAACATTGTTGGCGGTAAGGACCAGATTCGTCAGGTTCGGGATAGACTTGACAATTGTCGGCTGAATGCTCGCCACTCGGTTGCCAGCGAGGAGCAGCGTCGTTATTCTAGGCGACAACGGAAAGTTGCCTAGTACTTGGATATCATTGTCGGTAAAGTCGATGGAATCATGAGGCTGAAAAGGGCCGTTCTGGTTAGCATACAGGCTTAATTGGCCATGGCCGCGACCAAACGGTGCCATGAATGCAGGAAACACGATTAGCGACTTACCCCAGCAGCACCCAAGTTCTCAATAGCTGGAATTCGGTGCCCTGCAAAATGACAAATAGAGATGTATAAGCCCTGCCTCTAAAGCGGATCAAGTCATGTAGTATCTGTTCTTTTCAAACGCACCTCGTAGATCAAGCTCTCGCTCCTTCAGAGGGTTGAGATAGGATAGGGAATCCCGGATGAGGTCTGCGGTGAGCCTCATCGCGGTTGTCGGTTACTGTTACCTCGGGCGATAGCGTTGAGTCTGATTGCCGGAAGGGAAACGGCGTTGTTGGAACTGGTACGGTCGCGGGTTGGGTCGAGCAATGCGGCTTTCGTTTGTTGTCGCGAGCAAGCTTGCCTTCTGGTGTTGAAAATCGGCGCCGGTCTGGACTGTCGCGCGGGCTAAATTTTTGGTGGATTCCCCGACCTAGCAGGCTCTCCGCATCCCGCACCGCACTGGTAGGCAGGGTACCAGGGTGGCAGCCACACAGAGCGGCACTACGCTGATGCAAGAACGGGTTGGTGCAGGAGACCTAACAACCAGCATGGTACACTTACTACGCCGTCCTATGATAGGACTCGTGGTCTACCGCCTACAAGTATTGATTTTCAGTCCACTGCCTTTCCAAATAGCACCAGATGCAAACCTGCCTCTACCTGGGCACCAAGGAATCGTGGGCGGAGAGTAGTCACGTGATTCACCAGTTGTGCGTAGAATCGGCTTAGATTGAAGCAGCACAACTTGATACTCAAGCCCTTAGGTAACTGTGACGTTGAGGGGATTCTAATTTAAGATTATCGTATTTTCTTATAAGGTAAATAACTTGGCATATCAAGATCAATTACCGCACGATGAGCAAAATGGCACAAAGCCTGTCTTGCAGCCGAAACTTTTCCTCATTGCCCCATTTGCAACACAATAAAAGAAAGCCGTTTGATATATCTACTATTTTGACAACTAGCTGAAACCTGCAGCTACTGTCGAGAAACCTCAGTCGAATGTGTGACTTTTATATGGCCGACTGGCAGAGTCTCATCGTGAAGCGGTCGACGGTTTCCCCTGGAGTTTGAGACCTCGGTCAAGGTTTTTCCTTTATCTGCGCGCATGACATGCAGCTCCCAGCGTAAATTCTCCTCGCTTTCGGATATTTGTTGAAACCCTATACCAGCGGGGGATTTACAGCGCTTTGGGATACTCAGCCGCACGGATGTAGTTGTGGAACTCTTCGTCTGTGCAGTACTTTTGCCGCTGGGTTTATTGCCAGACTCGTAATTGCCCGGCGAAATCCCCTTGGCACCCACACAGTTGAACACGGAGTCGACAGTATGATCAAATGCTGGGCGTAATAGCGGTGCGGAGGCAATCATAATTGCGACACTGGACTGGGCCACTCCGATTATAGATACCGATACAGAGGAGTAGCTCAGGTCGGTGAAGTCAAGGGTAAAAACACTGTATAGTCGAACCGCTGTGAAAGCAATAATTCTGTCAACGAATCAGCAAGGAGCAAAGCCACAGGTGGAAAGAGGAGACCAACACTATGCCAGCGCCAACCATGCAAGCCAGGGCTATCCTATAGGACCCCTTCACCTGCATACCCCAAAGCATTTTCAGGGGCATTGCAAATATCACAATGTCTGTAATTATATCGACGATACTGACGGCTGCATAGGCCAGGGTTTCGTTACCACAGTGCCCGCGCGCCATGGGGTCCCAGTTCAGGGCCATTGGCTGACAGATGAGCAAGCCAGTGAGGATCGTCTGTATCATCCAGCCCAAGCAAAGGGCCATGACGGTATATGCAACGTAAACGTGGGACGGCTCAAAAAATATGCGCTTTATCATCCAAGTAATGCTCATTTTTGTGAAGCCAAGAGTCAGGGCGTAGAGGACCTGTGCCGCAAAGACAGTCTGAGAGAAACGTATGGTGTGCTGAGGATGGAGGTCTCGAAGGTGATGGCCGGCGCCGCCGAATACGACCACTATACAGGGGAATTTTGTTAGTTTTCAAACCCCGTTTGTATGAAGGATATGCGGGTATTATCATGGTTATAATAACATACTACACAGGTAGTTGATCGCCAGACCCCAGTGAAAGATCTTTATTGGTGTTAGCCAAGAACTGTGATATCGATGAGGATGTTATACGACTCGCTTACCAGGCCTAGGTAACAGAGAATATCTTCAACAAAGAAGGAGGACAGTGCTCGAATTTTTCTTGTCCAGACTCGCAAACATGTCCATAGCGATACGAACACTGACAATATTATAGAGGCAGCAATCATGCCGGCTCCCTTGCCAACGATGGGCGGCAGCGGTACGTGGGCCGCTGGTTCGGCCCCAGTGTTGGCGGCAGCGCGGAGACGCAAAAGCGAGCCGAGGCTCTCCATCGCAACGGGTCCCTATCGACGCTGGAGCTGCCGTAATAAGTGAGGCCGTGCGATGGCCCTTACAGCCATGGTGATGATAGTTGAAGAGCAGACAAAAAATCGATCGGTCGCTACGGCAAAGGAGGAGCCGATTTCCGGGGACGGGCGATGTGCCGGGCTGTTATACTTTAAAACAATCATATGCGGAGTTCTAGGAAACTTAGTATTAATACGGGGCCGAACCATGTACACGGTACGAGTATTGCTCCAGAACCTGTCTTCCGGACAACATGAACAGAGGCGCGGAACAGTGGGCAGCGTTTCTTGTCTCAGAGCGCCACCAGGTGCGCAAAGCAGCAAGGGATCGCCCAATTGAGCAGCAGGAATAGCGCGAAGTTACCGTGTGAACACTTTATTATCCAACGCACGTACTCGTAGATTCTGGTGGTGGATGGTCAGCTGCCGGCGTGGCGTACTTCCGCTTTACAGGGGCATGCCTTCATAGTCTGTGTGCCTGCGTGGTAGACGACGCAAACAGAAGGGCGCTGGAATGTAGCCCAAGCGCCAACCCGCAGGAAAGAACCTTTCACGGAAGGGCGAGGGAAGGTTTCACTAGGCCGGAGCAAATCCGGTGCAAGTCTCTGCCGCATGTTACGCGGTACATGTGTACTCCGTGCATATTCGTACATGCCAGATCGCCTATACCATGTTACATGCTATCTCTGCACATACCGCCGCTGTTGGCTCTATCTATTGCACACCCAGTCCTTGACAGCGCTAGAGCATCTCAGGCCGGCTCGCCAATTTCAGCGCATAACTTTCCTCTCGGGCCTCGGATCTAATAACCTGGACTGTTGCGGTAGCCAACCTGTGACGAGGCAATGCTAGAGTCCAATGAGACATTTCAATATCGCCCGTAAAGCTTCGGGATCGAGGGTTGTCAGTGCAGGGATCAAGGCGCAAAGTTGGGTTCTAGTTGGACAGGGCTCCCAACTCGACGCAGCCCAAGCCCACAGCCCTGCATTGGTGCGCTTTGGCTACTATACACGTGCGGTGGCATTAATATATTTTACCAAGAAATTTTTGCTTCCTTTTGAAAATGCCGGCTTCGCCAAGGGGCAATAATATTTTGCACGAGCTCCCAAATTTGAAGCTAACGATGAGATGGCCAATCCCACTAGCGATACGCCTGAGACAACGTTCCAGAACCAGAAATGATGTGGACGCCAGCAGGGTGCCCAAGCGGCTCGCCGGCTTGCGTCCCATGGGGCAGCAATCTGTTCAGGGACCGCGGGATATCCTGCACCGTTTTTCTTGTCAGATATCACTTTTCCGAACGATCTTGAACGTGGCTTTTCCCGCCCGGAAGAAACACTGTCGATCGTAGAATGCCGACGTTTAGTTCTTCGGCTAAGAGGAGACTGTATCCGACACGTGCCTAAGGAGAATTTTGTAAAACGTCGTAGGCGTGGAATGCTGGCCGGTACGGCTCACGTTGCTTTTTTAGCCTTGAGGCTTTTTTGTTATGGTTGTTGGCGTCCATCACGAAATTACATACTTAGGTGGCTGATGAGTACCAACGTAACATTGGTAACTGGTCCATGTAACGCTCGATGGGCAATAGTTGATAATGCGGAGAAAAACAGCTACGCCACGATGGAATGAATTGAACGGATTGGTCGCCAAGCTAATGCGTGATGTGAAGTTTGATCAGTCTGCCGGTTCAGCAACAAAGTAGCTCTCGGCCACCGGCCTTTATGGGTAAGCTCATTAGTCTCATTGAGCCTTATCACCAGACAAATGGCTTTTTAGGTAACACAGATATATCGTCTACTTGCAGGTGCTCTAGGACGACGGCTTGCGGAGTCCGCGAGGAGCAACTACCCTATACATATTTTCGACACGCTTATACAGCCTTCGTATCGCTTATCGCATCCGGTTCTGAGCAGAACGCTGTAGTCCGCTGTGAATATCCCCTTGAAATTCCATTCCGCCTCAGCCCAACAGGTATTTGTTTTTATTTCGTGTGCAAGCTTAGCCCCGTCGATGGCTCTGACTCTGTATCCCCAACGATGCAAGTCTCTTATATGCAACTGTCGCTGGACATACGAGACTGTATGAACTACCGTAGGCCCATCTGATGTAATTATTGGGAATATTTCTGACGGCGGGACTGTGATTAGATGGGGCGCATTTCCTAACATGTATCATTTCATATCACCTGTATCTACTCATCACATAAGGAGTAGTGGCTATTAAGGATAGTTGAGGTTGTTGAGATCACACACCATTCAAACAGTTTGCCAGAAGACTGTATACCCCGGCTGAGCACGTGTGTTCCAGTGCTGAGCGACTCTTTCACCCGTATTATGACACATTAAGGGTAATGAAACTTTCATACTTACTACCGGACCTGCCTAAAGCGTTCCTCGGCACAACCGTAACACATGAGGTTACATTGATCCAAAGCGACCAGCTTAAATCGTTTTTGTTAGGTAATTCTGCTAAATATACTGCATATTTACGCGACGTTACACTGGCGTTTAAACATCGCCGTAAGCAATTGAAGGTTCACAGCGCCGACGCCACTGATGCGCTGACGCGCCTTCGTGGCAAACTGCTCAAAATCCGGTTTAAAATACGCCGCCACCCTTAACAGCTTCCAATTCAGGAAGCAGGTTGTTTGAAATCTGCTAATTATCTCAATGCTTATGCCGTGAATTGCCTGCAGCGGAATTCTCTGGCGGTATTAGTGCTTCGGGCAGTGGCAATGGTTCGGGCTGCGCTGATGCCTAGCTGTCTAATGCTCAGCTTGCCATGCAAAGGGCCGGAGAAGTGCAGGGAGAAACATGGAGAAAGAGAAAGAATGACAAGATATCAGTCAGGGTTTCTTTGGTGTGCCCCTCAAGGTTGGTCCCAAATTTGTACGCCGCCCGGAAGCTGCTTCTCCGCGAAGGACAGCATTTGCACCACCAGACAGGCCACAGTGTCGGAGATGCAACCCAGTTACAAACAAGAAACAGTATGGGGTACAAATCGTTCAGAAAACTGCTGTCGTGCAATTTTTACAGTATTGACCTTGATCTTCCAATCTCCAACGAAGATCTAGGGTGATAGCTTTGCAACGTCTCGTGAAAACGAAAAGTCACAATGCCCACATTGCGCTCGCTATAACTCTTCCCAGCTTGCAGTTTTAGGGGTGTAAGCCAAGGGCTTTGCAAAACCTCCTTGATCGACATCAACGAGGTGACCTGTTCCTGTAGTATGGCACGTATCCTTGGTCACGCCCTGTAAGAGGCATTCTTTACGTACAAAATTGCCTTCGTGAAACCACCGAAAAGAACTACTGCAAGCCTGGAATTATATGGGCCGAATTGAGCAATGCAAAGCAAGGATACTATGCCCATCACAACAACCCGCGGCTCTGCCCGAAGGCTCACTCACTGCCGCGTGGATCTGGGGTCGAATAACCTTTCTAGCGCCTGCCTAGTATGGCAAAGTACGTCTCCCCACGGTGACCGCTCTTTACCGAGGCATCTTTCGAACGGACACGAGAAGCGATACAATGAAGGAGAGCATGATGGTATGTTCTAAATGACTTTGCGCTTTGTGAGCATCTACGTAAAATACGTGTTTTGTTTTCAGTGCTCATAGCCGCCTGGACAGTACGACAGCAGTTATGTCAAGTCATGGAGAGCATTGAAACGGAAGAGGCTTGAACACGCAGCTTCGTGTTGGAGCCATCAGGCATAACGACGAAGCTTCTACGGAATAATTCCGAAACGGATGCATCCGGCTTAAACCCTAGTTCAAAGACGCAAACTGGGCCAATATCACTGTCGATCACGATGCCGCTGGGGTCGATATGGCAGGAAGACAAGAAAGAGCCATTTCAAACATCACCCTGAACTTGAAGGAGGTGGGTTCAAACTCACACATATTACATGTGAGAGCCAGCTGGGGTCATTGGTAATGGATTGTAGTTATTATTACTCAATTACCCCAGGATTCCCATGATGTGTCAGCTGTGCTGCACGACCCCTGTACCCCGTACGGGCAGCCACTTCTGCATACCACCCCATCCGGGTGCAGAGCTAGATAGCCGGCGTGGCAGGGCATGGCGCGACGATGCCGGTAAGGAACCAGCGCCACGACGGATGTAAGACGTGGGAACGGGCTGCCTAGTCGTGCTAAGAGGCGCTGTTCGTTAGATGGGGTGTAGCGCACCCGAATGCAACACTGCAATCGGGCCCCCGGATGGTTTCCCAGCTGCCGCGACCGAGGAGCATTGGGGTCATACTCCGTACCGCCAGGCACTAGACAAATTGTAAAGCCTAGGGCGTGGGGCGGTGTCCGAAGCGACCTGCTTTGGGGTTGCCATTTACGAGTAGGTTTTAGTCATAACGGCGGCAAACTCACAAGCTCGCGTTGCCCAGACCATGTGATGGTGGTCAGTCACGCGCTATAGGGGCCTACGGTCGCACATTAGATAAGGTGGCCGGAAAGTGCAAATGGCAAATTGCCCCTCACATAAACACACCTACATATATATATACACACTTAGATATATAGTATAAAAAAGTAATATTAACTATATAAAGTAAAGTAATTTATTTTTTAGCCTAATTTATATTATATTATAATAGCTAGCTTTTTAATAGGCTTTTTAATTAGCTTTTTAGCTAGCTCTTTAGCTAGCCTTTTTAGCTAGCCTTGTCTTTTTAGCTGGTCTTGCTTTTTTAGTAGGGCTCTTTAGTAGGGCTCTTTAGTAGGGCTCTTTAGCAGGGCTCTTTAGTAAGGCTCTTTAGTAGGGCTCTTTAGTAAGGCTTTTTAGCTAAGCTCTTTGGCTGTGCTTTTTTACTACTTCTCTGCCTGGCTCTTTCGCTTGCCCCTTTTCCCTCTC